>BQNB010101906.1:0-17528 GCA_026074375.1 Tanacetum coccineum
AAATAAGCTTGGAATAAGCCAAAAACTAAATAAGCTCTTAAAACTCAAGTTACTGTGACAGAACCTAAACAGCTTATTTTTTAGCTTATTCTGTGGTTAAAAGTGTAAAGTGCTTTTGTTAATGTTGTAGAGAATAAGCTAGTCTATAACTTTGTAGTTTTAAGTTTTTGCTAAAACTCATTTTTTTTAATAAGCTAAAAATAAGCTATGTCGCGAGGTCTGTTTGGTACTTTCTCCAAAGTTCAAGGGTACCCGTTTTAACTGAAGTGTAACTTCACTATAGTTTTCCCGCCTACCTTTCACTTTACCTTTGTTCAATTTCTACCCTAGAGTTTCTCCAAAAAAAAAAGAGAAGGGAAGACAAGGGACCCGGGTGAGCAAGACTCGAACCCGGGACCCCTCGATACATCCCCTCCTTTTACTAACACACTTAACCACTGCGCCCTTGGGTCTTTTTCGTTAAAGACTCAAGGGCCTTATTATTTAAGGTGGTTTTGGCTAATAAGCCCATAAGCTGTACAAGCTTATTCTCGGGCTTATTTGTCGAGCTTATTTTTGTTTCTTATTTTTCATAGGATTTTCATAGTGTAAAGTATTTTTTGTAAATTTTTCAGAATTTTTCGAAGTCATTTGATATTTTTTTTAATTTAATTTAGTTAAAAGTTTATTTAATTCATAAAAAATACAAAAATTATCAAAAAAATATTTTTCTTTTTTAGAAAATTTTCTTTTGTCATCTAGTTTGTAGGAAAAATATAAAATTTTTCGTAGGGTCATTTTTATAACTTTTCATCGTTTAAAGAACGGGTCCGGGTACGGGATTTTGTTTTGACTCGTTTTTGGGTCAAACGAACTCCGTTTTCGGTCTAGTCTTTTTCATTCTTCGTTATTTGGTCCATAGAGTAGTTTAGAAGCGAAAATTTCTTCGTAGGCTTATTTTTAAAGATTTTAGGTTTTCCCCTCCATTCCCCCTCCCCCTTCCCCCTTTTGTTTCGGGACATTCGATGCCTTTCGTTTATTTCCAGTTTAATTTTCATTAATTCCTAGATTTTTTCTTAACGTTTTTAGTCCGTTATTATCTAATTTGACTTTTTCAACTTCCCAAACTCATTCCTTCCTTCAAACTCAAATCTTCGATCGTATCGATTTACCATTCCAGCCTCGTTGGGGATTTACGACCCGGGAAAGCTCTATACTACTTCTCGGTATCATTGATTCTGCTTTTAGACTATTCTTACTATATATTTTATATTTCATTATATTATATATATTTTAAGGTATAGTCAGACCCGATCACCTACCTATGCATTGTCACAACAAAACACAAGATCAAAGCAATGTTACGTTGAGAAGAAAGAGTCTCCTTGGCGGCATGGTTCTTCACAATCATAAGAAGTAACAAGAAGAATAATGAGATGTTAGTCAATCGCGTTCCAATGGTAAGTGTCAAAAGACGGCACGATCTGAGGTGACAAGTTGAAGTCGCACTCCCATCAACTGGAAGACTTCAAAACGATGGATTACGAAACAACATATGCGATTCAAAAGCATAGGAAGAGTGTTCAAACTCGGAGTCGAATGGTAAAATAATCAGTGGAATTGACAAACTACGTTGAATTTCAATATCATCGAAATGGAATAAAGTAAAGTCGCGAAAAAAGTTCGAAGTTAATCGTAAGAGATCAAAAAGAAAATATTTCATATGTATAGATATCCTTATATAATACCAGTATCAACGCTCAAGGAGTAAATGAGAAATCAGGAAGTACGCGAAAATTAGAGTGATCAATATTTATATAACTAACTGATATAAGGTAAATAGTAAGACGTCATAAGATAGACGTAAGAGAGCGAAATCATAGCCAAGCGTTAAATACTCATTATCCATGTAATAGTAGTAGAGATGCAAAAGAGATCTTAAAAGGGATCAGGGAGCAAGCAAGCGCGGATATCGGACAACGGTGAAAGACTTTTAAAAATCCTCGGAAAACGGTTATAGTCTAGATTTTGAAAACAACCTAGTTTTCTATAACCAGTGCTCTGATACAACTCTGTAACACCCCCAAAAATCACAATGCAGCGGAATACCACTTGGGGTGCTACTTCATAGCATAAAGTACAAGTTACAGAAAACGATTCTAAGTGAGACATTTTGAAAAGTCAACCACTTGATAATTTTTATAAAATATCAGAGTTACAATAGGTCCCATTTGCAATGCAATAGAAAACATTTTTTTAAAAACTTTTGTCGAATGGTACTTAAATTATAAAACCTTCAAAAAATATATCCGTACAACTCGAATGCTCCCAATGCTCAGCTAGCAAAATAATAACCTGATAAAATTCATGCAAAAACGTCAACAATAATGTTGGTGAATTCATAGGTTTAAGTAAAAGCAGTATTGAAATTATTCAAGTAATATCTTAGTAAGAAAAGTAGCGTTACCATATTTCAAAGTATTATTTCATAAATCCAAGTAGTGATTCAATAAATCAAGTAATATTCAGTAGTGGACCACAAGATTTAAATAATAGTAGACTACAAAACGAATTCAATAGTCCAAAACATGTATTATTGCACTAAGCTCATGACCCCGAAACCTTAACTAGTTTTGTGCCCCTGAGAAAATATAGGATGCTTTCCAACAACCTAACTGTCCTTACAATGTTAAATGCACCATGGTCAACTTGTGACCAAAAATTCAAGGCAGGGATTGTCAGTCCCAATAGATCTATCCATAACACTCACGCTTGCTACATTAGCAATTAACGGTTCACGATTGGTGGGGACTTAAATGGCAATGCGGTAACTTAGACAATAATATTCAGGCAATAATCTGGATAGCATACAATTTAAAACACTTGTGTCCAATAGTAAAACAAATAATGTGTTCAAATCTCACGGTTTTCATATATAGAAATTCAATGATCTCAAATCATGTAGTAAACAAATCAAGCTTTAAATCAGTTCATAAGAAAACAACCATGTATTACACATGTTTTAGAAGTCATGTAGTAAGCAAGTAAAAGCTTTAGTAAAGATAGTCGCGTAACACTTAAGTAGTAGAAATCAATAAGTTTACTTAGTAAAACGAGCATGTATTCTCACCCCGAAAATAGTTTATGAAAAAACACTAAAAGAGAAAAGGTGGGGCTATGAACTCACCGAGAAACAATGGAGTAGTAAGTACTGAAGTTAGATCGATAAACGCAGAAGTCAACCAAGAGCGTCGGAACGTCAAGTATGCCTATGTATCACCTAGAAAAAATGGTGACTTAGTACGGTAGACACAACACGCACAAGGGGGCAATGACAATACACAAAAAGATACAAGAAAAAACACCGGACATGGTATGACATTTTCCTACACCAATTTAATCTAAGGTCCCATTTTTTTTAACCCAAAACTGACTCCTATGTGACCTGAACTAAATCAACTCAAGTATAAACCTTACTTATAACCAACTTATTTACCCATTTTATAAAATTTTGTTTATACGTCGTTAGACTAAGGGGTGGCAATTTTGACTCCGACCACCGAAAACCCTACCAGAAACCGACATGAAAATTGAACAGGCTTCGGGTTTGATTCTAAATATGTTTGGGTCAAGGTTTGGGTCGACCTATCTAAACCTGTTTATTAACTGGTCAGGTTCGGATGAGAATAAATTAATCAGGTCGACCGCGCCAACCCGTTATAATATTTATATTTTAAAATTATAATTATTATATTTTATTATTATTGGTTTGAATAGGTTAAAAACGGGTCGACCCACAAACTCATTAACATGTTTAATCCCGTGTAATGTGCCCAAGTTTGTATATAAAAACGGGTTAAAGGGTCAACCCGAAACCGTTTTAACTTATTTTTATAAGAAAACGTGTAACCTATTACCCCACCAAGCCCAAGTATATATAACGATGTTTAAATGGGTCAGTTTCGGGTTATGTATAAAACAGGTTAGGGGTTGACATAGCTAGCCCCTATTAGTTTAAATGGTCAGGTTCGGGTTGGTGTTTTCTGACCCGCCAACCTGTCAACCCGAACCCACCAACCCGAACCCGACACGAATGTGCACCCCTACGTTAAACCGTCTAAAGCAATTCGACACTATACAATTTTGCACTTACGCCGACTTAATGATGGACTATATCTCAAAGTCCGTAATGAGTTATAAACAAAAATCATAGTTTTTTTTGTTGGCCGTCAAACAAGCTTAAATGAACTTAGTTACTGATGTTATCAACCAAACACTCCAATTTAACCAGAACCATAAGTTGAAATGACCAATTTACACCCTACCCCTAAGTACAAAATACTGACTGAGTTGTAGAAACAATTTCCCTCTCCAATTCACAAAAAACAATTTCCACACTACCAAGTTTGAGATCATACATCTCACAATCCTTCCGTAACTAGTTAGAACCGAACGCCCATTCAAAAAAGCTCAAGTTTAAGTCATCAATTAATCTACAACTTTATATTTATAAAAAACAGTACCCTAGGTTCAAGAACTTTTAAAGATATATTCATTTTGAAAATCTAGGCAACAGGTTATTTCAAGTTAGTTTTGGCCAATTTTTGATTGAAAAACTGACTAACTTAACTATCGTTCATAGATATTGTGTAAACCTGGAATGTTATGGGTATTAAAATTCCACAGACCCACAATTGTCCTCAAATGTTTTAATCTTCAATGCACCAATGTAAAAATCTAGTAGCCTCTAGTTCAAAAATTCTCCAATATAGTCAAACAATCCTATCTGCCTAGAGCAAATGTCTTCTAGGATTTTCGTTTTTAAGACTTAGCTCGCTAATTTAGACGTATCTCACGGTGCAATGGCCGGAGGAGATACGACTCCATCCCATTCATACACGACCACATGGAACGCTGAGATTAATAACCTACCCAAGGTTATGTAAAGATAACAGTATGCTTTTAATAGCCAAAAATTTCCCATTAATAACACAAACTATCTGCAAGTCACCATTATATGGACTATTGTTCCACTCAATATGAGTGAAAAAGCGTAACTAACACATAAAACCTCAATGGGCCTCACGGGCTTCTAACCCCCTCCGCGCCGTCACTCCAACGCACCCCCCCACCCAAACAAACCCTTGTATGTTGCTCTCCCTTACATCTAAGCATACCCAAAATGATCGAAAGGTGTCAATGACTCCAAAAGATCCCAAAAAAGTCAAGGAAAAATAACAGACCGTTAAGCCAAAAACTATTTATAACATCACAAGTTATAACCAATACCCATACAAGCTGTCCAACTAAAAACCGACTAAAGGTAAAACCCCTAAGGGTGGGGGGGACTTTTAAAAATAATCCAATCTAATAAAGCACGGTTTTCTCAAGCAAGGGAACCCTCGGACCTAGAAGTCTAATGGGTCCCAACAGAGCAGGACAATCCCCAAGATCATTGCACCAAATCATCGGCATCTAAGCAACGACAAATCAATCAATCACGAGGAAAACAAAAACAAAAAACCCACCCGCCAGCCCACCCCCAAAAAAAGGCACCGCGAGTCAATCAGCAGGGGTGGGGTGGGGGGGGGGGGACGGCACCAACACCCGCCCAACCCGAACGTGAGTACCAGTAAGGCCCACGGGGGGGGGGGGGGGGGGGGGGGCGGGGGGCGGGGGGGGGGGGCGGGGGCTGCAGCAAGATGCCAAGCCGGGGGGGGGGGGGGGGGGGAGAGGAGCACATTCTGGTTTCGTTTAAAAGACTAGCTCGCTAATTTAGAGAGTAGGGGTGGAATGACGTATCGTCACGCAAGGGGGTAGGGGGGTAGGGCGCGTGGGTGTCAAGTTACTCACACTCGATGGGCGCGATGGCGGGGGGAGTCCGGTGTAGGAGATACTACTCCATCCCAATTCACCACACGGACTGAGAGACTATAACCTAACTAACCCTAAAGAGTACCCGTTCTTTTTTATGAGGAAAAGATGTAGCTACAGTTGTATCATGCTTCATAAACGGAAGAAAAGGTCCCAAAATTTCCCATTAAAACACCAAACTAACTGGCAAGTCACTTCACTATGATGCCCAGCTTTGAAGCGCGGGACTATAGTGACTGGTTTTGGACAATATTTATATATATTATAGGGATAAAACAAAAAAGCTGAAATATAATAAAAAACAAAAAAAGCGTCCTATAAATGATCCAAATTTCTTATCCTAGTCCCTAGTAACAGGCCGAACTCTAAAAAAGAGGCGCTGCTACTCTACTAACACAACCACTTTCATGAAAAAAGTAACATGAGGCCCTAACACAACAAGCGCATAGACCCAACTAATAGCTTAACAAACACCAATACCTGAGGAGTTTACCGCTCCATCCAAATCACCCCATACACCTTGTATGTTTGCTCTAAGACCCCAAAAAAGTCATAAACTTACAGACCAAACTGGCATGCCACAAACTAATATCCCACACCCCAATCAAGCGGTCCTCCAACATAATACCACTAAACCACTTTTTTCTTTTATATAAATATTAAAAGGGAAGCTGATTTAAAAAAAAAACCAAACTTAAACCCCCGGGAAATCACACCACTACACGCAAACGGCCACCTTAAAACAACTCAAAACCCACCCACCTCACCATCCGTACACGCACCTCCACCTACAACCTGCCCGCCCCCGCCCGCCCCTAACCCCGAGCCCCCCCGGGCCCGGCCCCCGCCCCCCCGGTCCGCCCCGCCCCGGTCGCCCCCCCCCCCCCGCAGCCATACCGCACCCCCCTCCCCCCGGCCCAGCGCCCCCCGCCCCCCCGCGCCCCGGTCCGCCCCCAAACCCCCGGGATACACCGGTCCCCCTCTCCCCCCCTCCCCGGCTAGGCCCCCCCCGTCCACCCTCCAAAGTCCGGCGCCCCTCCGCCCCGGCCCCGGGCACCCCCCAGCCCCTCCCCCCCATACCGCCCCCGCCCGCCCCCCGGTAGGGATAGCCCCCACCCTCACCCGACGGCGGCGTCCCCACCCCGGCCCCCCTCTCCCGGCTGCAACGCCCCCCCCCCCCCGCCCCCCTCACCCATACCCCGCCCCCGCCCTCCTGGAACGCACTCCCCCCCCTCCCCCTCTGTCGTCGCCCCCTCCGGGCTCGGGTCCGGCCCGAGGATCACGCCCGCGGCGGGCCCGGCTGGGCGACTACTCCCACGCTCCCCCCCGCCCCCCCCCCCCGTCCCCACCCTTCGCCGGCGATGTTGTCTTCCGACGAAACTTTTTCGATGAAGATATTTCCTTTTGGACATTGTCGCGAAGGAAATGATGACAAATTATGATGAGTTTTCTATCCTAAGATCGATGGATAATGTTCAATCCTCATTGTGTATGAGGTGAGCATGACGATAAACCATCGTGACATTCCTAAGGGAATGGAAAAGACTAACGGAAGTGAAAGTACTTAGTCTTAAGGTGTGTATATTAAAGATGCTACGAATCACTTATGTAGAAACTCGTAAGATCTTTGTCACGTGAAGTTTGATGTAAGCTTTTAGCTTTAGGAATAGTATTTTAACATATATTGTTAAAAGGCTTGAATATGAACTTTTGAATATGACCTTTAACATTTGCGATCGCAAGTTAGAGATACTTGAATATTTTAGATGAAATATCTAAGTTGTCAAACCTACTTGGAGGAGTGTTAGACATGTTAGCATTTAGCATTTAGGAGCATGTGTTATTTAGATAAACTAAGAAATATTTAATCTAAATAGCTAGAAAGACAAATGCCTTTATAGTGGACATGCATTTAATATCTAAGCAATTAAACATTAAGCATCAAGATCACGAAGACATATAATTGCATTACATGTAAACAAGTAATTATCTTAAAACATTAAAGCACATATGTAAAGTGCATTGTGTCTAGATTGACCAAGGAAAAGCCTAATTTCTACGTGCTTAGTGTGCACTCCTAATGATGTACAAACTCTATCGATGTATACTATCCTTAGGCATATTTAGGAAGAGCCATTTAATCAAGTTAGAGAATGAGTATGAGACTATCACTAGTGGTGCTCAATTCAGGATAAACACAACCTTTTTTACGGGTTATACACCGAACCCAACTTCACTCACCTTGGAAGTAATTCAACCGTTAGGTCAAATTGAATTTCTAGTGCAATAGATTCTCTAGTAGTCATTCTCATGTTGGAGAAAATGGAATTCTTATATTTGCCTAATGAAATGTAGCAAATATAAAATTTGTGTTATCTTTTCATAGAGGGCCTACCATGACTCAACTAACATGCTTTAATCCTAGTTCGCATAATCTTAATCAAGATGAGCAAATTCTAATATAATGTAATAAGATGTTTTAAGAATGCTCCATTGCATGTCTTGAGAAATGAATCTTATCAATATTATTTATCATAATTGAGTTTGTGATTCTTTAAAAAAGAAACATATTTTATTCTTAAGCAAATATGATTTTCTAAGATTATTATTTTTATCATAGTTGTATACCATAATTAAATAGGTATTTGAATAAATGTATTATTTAACTTGATTATGCATTGACACATATTGTCATAGTTATAATTTCAAATTCTAATAACTTATATTTGTTTTTTAAAAAATTTTATATTAATGTATTTTCTTATAACACAACATTTATGTTATAAAGAAAATAAATGCATATGATATTATATTTGATCCTTTATAAAATCATAATATGACAAGTTTTATAACTTCCTTAAACATAATTTTTCCCAAACATCAAGTTATCCTAGGGTAAATAAATAAGAAATAACATTCTTATTTAAGAATTTATTTAAAAATAAATATGAGTTTTTAAGTTGTGCTTTAAGTGTATGAGCAAATTTTACATAATGTTGTAATTGCCCTCTGATTGTTTTCGGAAAGACACATTTCGCATTGCATTGCAATGATAAATTCTTGAATATTTCGGACAAACATCCAATTTGTTCAATCCTACTTCATTATGTATTTTACATGCATGTCTTAAACATATTAACTAATATTTTGGAACACAACTATTGTACAAGTAGACTCAATATGACATTACAATACAAGTGTGAGTTATGCTCCAATGCATATTCTGTCATCTACAAACGGATGCAATTATTTTTATATCATTCTATTGTGAATGAGCTATGTAGATGCAAGACTAGTAACTTTATTATAATTTGATATAATCTGAAATAAAACAAATAAGACCGATTTCTTGTCCATACTAAAAAACTTGTCAATTAGATTCGATAAATATATCAATCATAATTTGAATAATGAATTGATATATTCTTAAAATCTTTTTTGACCCACACGAACACTCATTTAAAAGAAAATAAATAAATATTTAAATAATGTGTTTCATTAATCCTAAGATTAGTTGTAAATTTTACTTGTGCGAAAAACTATTTGTTGTTATGTATAATATACATTAGTTTTGACATTTTGAATGATAGTGAGATTTTCTAACATTTTTATACACCACACATCTTTTGTAAAATACTATAAGTTTTTAAAAAAAATAAAATAATTATGTGTGTGTGTGTTAGAACAATGGAAGCACAAGCATTTTCTTTTTCTTAATTGCTAATGTATTAATACAATCTTTTCTTTTGTTTGACCCAACCAAGATCAAACCAAGCAGTTGTTTGAAATATTTAAACGTGTTTTGTTGAAAAAGATTAAATCGTTGGAAATATTAGTGACAAGTTGGTTTTGTAGTTTTATACACGTAAATATTTATAAAATATTATACTTTACAAGAGTAATAAGAATATTACCAAGTATATCCAAGATACCCATACACAACCCCAATACAATAACAACACAAATCTACCTCCGAAAAAACACACCCGGGCAGTAAGATCACCCGGGTCGTTTCCCCAAGACTAGTTTAGATTGAACCCACGATTTAGATCGGATCCTGATTTGAATGACAAGATATTTTATGTATCAGCAAAACCTACTACAAAAAAAAGCAACAAATACTATAAAAACGCAGTAAACAAAACTTTTAAAGATCCCTAAGAATGGAAAATCTAAAAATGAGACTACAAAAAAGAAAATTTGCCGAAAATTATTAAAAACTAAAAGCCCTAATTTTTATCTTTTTATAAAAGTTTAATAAAACTAATTAAAACTTTAACCTAATCACTAATTAAAATTAATAAACTTAATTAAAAACTTAACTAAGGACTAATGGTGCAAAAACCTAAGAAACTAACGGGGGAACTAACAAACTAACGGAGGGACTAACTGAAAAACAATTAAAATTGAAAAGTTACACTTTCTACCCTGAGAATCTATCCCGATCGCAAACTAAGTCCAATAAGGCTTAAAAATGAAAAGTGCTTATCATCAAAAACTTAAAAGAGCAAAGTTGTGAAGGAAGCTAGTGGGAACAAAGTTAATAAAGGCTACTAGGGCTGAAAATCTCAAATAAGCTCAATAAGAGCTTATTTCTAAACTGTTACAGAAAGGATGGCTATTCCCTTGGTTTTAGAAAATAAGCTATAGAAAACTCAAAACTAGATCAAAAATAAAAGGAAAGAAGTTCTAACGACTTATGATGTGATTAATCTATAAATGAAAAGAAACTAAATCTTAAACTACTTTTATGCTACTGAAATTGATCATGAAATAAGCAAACTCAGGAAATAAGCAAAGCAACACAAAATCAAAATAAGCTAAAAACCTTTTTAAGAGAAATTAGACTTTGAAACTTTAAGAACTTATTAAACTACTTTTTATCCATCTAAATAAGCTATAAAATCTAGACTTAAAGGCTGATTTAACAAATTAAGACACTAAAGATTCTAAGTACTGTTTTTGGATTTTTTAGGTTTTTATGACTTTTGACAGCTAAATTTAACTAGGAAAATAAGCTAGAAATTGCAAATTAAGACTTAAAATGTATTAAGCTATATTAAAACTTAAGTCCTACTGAGTTTGATAAGCTAAATCCTAAAATTACTCATCTAAATTAAGCTAAGAACACAGCAGTACTTACTTATGGTAAGTACTGCTAGTGTAAATATTCAGCAGTACTTTCAAGAGAAAGTACTGCTAGTGTAAATATTTGACTTTTGAAAACTAAAGAAGCAATGAAATAAGCTAGAAAATGAAAACTAAATCTAAATAAGCTAAAACTAAACTAAATTCTACTGAGATTAAAGCTAACAGTACTAACTTATGAAAGCAATACTAACTTGGGAAGTTAGTACTGGTAGTGCAATTTTGAGATTACACTAATCCAAACACTACTTAACCATTATGACAGAGTTTAAGAAAAGCTTTTTAAGAGAAATCTAATGAACAAGTGCTGAATACCAGATAAAAACTAGCTTAAAACAAACTTATCAAACATGATTAAACAACTGAATAAGCAAAATTCTAAGATCTTAACTAATTAAACTAATATTTTTGGATTTTATGAGTTTTATGACAGAATTTAATAACTAAAGATCTATAACTACTTAAGCAAAAACAGATAAAGACACATAACTAATAAGAACTAGAAAAGACATTTAAACACTATTAAGCAATAGAATAAGCAAATAAGCAATATTAAGCATATAAACTAAAACTAAGCAATTTAAAACTGAAATTGGAGATGAATAAAAAGAGAAACTCACTTGATCCTTTAGCTAAACAAAAGGAACCAATAAAGGCAGCTACTAGCTCTCTAGCTTATAAATAAGCTAGAGTATAAGTCCTTGGGATCTCTTCCAAGGTAAGATCCCCTTCCAAAAGCTTAGATCCAATAAGATCCATATGAGATTAAACTGATTTAAGGTTTAGATAAGGTTAATTCTGAATTCAAACAGCTCTATTTCAGCTTATAGACTGAAAGAGCTTAATAGGAGCTTATTGAAATAATTTGACTTAAGAAGAAAGCTTTATAAAATGAGATTTAAAACACTAAAAACTGAATTTCATTGATTAAAGAAGCTGATTACATTACTTGAAAAAGGAAAATTACATAAAATAAAAACACGAATTTAAGCTAAACAAAATTACTAAAAACTAGATAAAAAGAAAAGACTAGATATCGTGTGTGTGAGAAGTGAGGTCTTTTTATAGTGCCCAGCTGAAGCTTCTAGGACCTCTAGCCCTGCTTTTCAATCTTCAATCTCTGCCATTCATTTAATCAATCATTTGATCATCAATTGTGGCCGTTTGATCAAGATGTGGACACCTGAGGATTGCCAGCGTGTCATTCCCTTGATGTGACGTTTGTGTTAGTTTTGTGAGTGATTTAGCACAAAAACTCACATAAACTTGTGCTTCTTTAATTGTCGACATGGCTCTTCTTTAATGAATCCTTTGATAAAGACTAATTTGACCCTGGGTTTGTGATGTAGTCCTCTTGAATTGACTTAAGCACCCTCCAATTTTGATTTGCCCCTTGTTTTACCATGGGGGTGAAATGAAGAAGACGATGAATAGTAAATGTGGTTCCCGCTCCTTTTTTCGACAGTTAAAACTGTTTATCTTTGGGAAGTTTACACATTTGGTCCTTGTCTTTCTTTTCTCTCTTTTAAGTTATAAATAACTTTTGGAAATTGCAAGAATGGCCCTTGTAGAAGAAAATTGGCTAAGGCTTTGGATCTTTGGCTTCTTTTTGAACTCTTCTGATTCTCGTGTCCGTGCTTGCTTGCTTTTGACTGTTTTCTTGTGATTTTTGACTTATCCATACCTGCATACACAAAACACAAATACAAGCATATTTTTGCCATTTTTGGTCTGTTTTGGGTTTATTTGGGTTATTTTAGGTATAAATAGATATGTGTATTTTACACCTATCAAAATTCCCCAAACTAAACGATTGCGTGTCCTCACGCAATATCACATGCCTTATAACCAAATACCTCAAAAATTCCCAAAACTAAACCTTTGAAAAGTAGCAAAGAGTTTTGTTTGAGAGAGATAAGAGATCACAAGTTATAAAACACCCGACTTCCCATTTTCAAAGATTTCTTTCTTTTTATGATTTTTCTAACTACAACTTATTTGTGTTGACATAATGTATTGTTTTCATTACCTCATTGGTAACTTTTAGGATCATAGAATAAAAAGCACAATTAAGTGTCTAAAAGATAACTTCGTCATCCCCGATTTTTCACTTTTCCCATGCTAAGCTTAAAAACAAGATCATTGTTAAAATATACAATCATAAACTAATTACTACTCATAATACTAATTGAGTACTTACTTTTCCACCCGCAAATCCTACTTTTGTATCTCAGATTTTACTTAAGTCAGTAAAACCGAAAGCTCTTTAAGACATTTTTGTTTCGATATTTATTAATTCCAATAATAAAGTGTAATGTAAGATCCAATAATTAGCTCCTAGCCCTTTTCAAAAGATCAAATGCAATCAAGATTAAAGTCCACATCGAGGCGACCAAAATTTGGCTTTTATTAGGCTACTTAAGCAAGGCATCATTCACGTCATATACCCTTAGGCTCTTTAAGGCATGAATGGACCAATCTTATTTGCACCATATACCCTTAGGCTCTTTAAGGCACAAAACAAGACAAAAATTAAGCAACATTATTAAACCTCAGTCCTTAGAAGGCTCCAACACGGCGCACGCCTCCACAAGATGTAGCAACATATTTCGACTTCGGATTAGAAAAGTCAAACCCGGTGCATTTTATCTCGAAGCCAATCGATACGAGACGACAGAGGTTATTCCTACTTACTATGACACCGGACCTCTACTTATATGAAAACTCCAACATCGCCACGCCTCCGACACGATGAAGTAATCTAGCAGAGATACTATTTAATATTATATTTTGCATACTGAAAGCCAAATTAAGTATTCCTTATGTGTAATCATCCTAATCACAAAGGAACTAAAGAAAACTTCTACTAACTAATTATTAACCAAAAACCAGCAACTTTTTTATTAAACATCATAATTAAAAGTGAAACAAGCTAATGGGACGAAAAAGCCACAATTAAAATATATGAGCTTGAAAGAAAACCAACTATTCCTATGTTAAATGTCAGACTTATAAATAACACTATCATTTCTTGTTCTTCACAAAAGAAATTTGCAAATGCTTAGCCTATATAAAATCCAACTCGGCATATTTAAAATCTAATTGAGATTAGCACAAGTCTTCATTTACTAACGATACAAGTCCAGCATGTTTTAAAGACTCGTGAGACTAGCACAAACTATCATCAATAATTTAAGGAAGAAAGCTAGAACACAACACGTACGATCGGTCAAAAATTACTTTCTAATTCTTACCACGGAAAACCTACATGTTGTCTTAACACGATTTTTTTTTATATTTTATTATGAAGGCCTAAAAATGTTAAATTTTTTGCCATTTTAGTTGGGAAAAACGGGTACGTGAGAACAAAAACAATAAACAAGCAACATCAATCGATAGATTCCCACCCCAAACTAAAACGAAACATTGTCCTCCATGTTTAAAGTCGGGTCTCTACGTAATCTAGCCGTTTATGAAGTATTGCAAAGATAAACGTTAATCGATTATGATGAAAGGATATGGATTTCCCCAAACTAAATTCACACAAAGGATGAGAAGCTCGAGTAGAACGGGAAACAACACCGGACACGAGAGGCTTCTAAAATTTGTTGGGAGAATCCTGCAAAAATCACAACAAACAAGCAACAAACATCGAGAAATCGGAAAGAGAACAAGCCTCTCTCAACACAACACATTAGATAAGAAAATAGAAATGATAAGCATGGGGTGAACTCCCACGAAGCGGCTTGTTTTTGATCACCGAGTCGCAAGCTCGACTCGATCCCTGAATTTAGTTGTCCTTAGGGAAAGTCTGGAGGTCCGGGATAACCAATGGTGGTGTATCCCCTCCATAGTAGTGCTTCAAACGGTGGCAGTTGACTTTGAAATTAGAACCATCGGCATGAGACAACTTGGCAGTGCCATAAGGATAAACTTCGGTGATTGTGAAAGGTCCGGACCATCGGGACTTGAGCTTTCCGGAGAAAATCTTTAATCGGGAGTTGAAAAGAAGGACTTGATCACCAACATTGAAGATTCGGTTCTTTATCTTGGAATCGTGTAGTTTCTTTGTCTTCTCCTTGTAGATTAGCGAATTCTCGTAAGCTTGATCACGAAGCTCGCTAAGTTCATTGAGTTGAAGCTTTCGATGATCGCCCGCGGTCTTTAAATCGAAGTTGGCATGCTTAAGAGCCCAATATGCTTTGTGTTCTAGTTCAACTGGTAAGTGACACGCTTTTCCATAGACTAACTTGTACGGAGTACATCCAATTGGAGTCTTGTAAGCGGTTCTAAAAGCCCATAATGCATCATCTAACTTGTCTGACCATGAGGCACGGTTTTCTCCGACCGTCCTCTCCAAAATTCTTTTGAGACCTCGATTCGTGACTTCAACTTGACCACTCGTTTGAGGGTGGTAAGGAGTCGAAAGACGATGGGTGACACCATATTTAGACATAACTTTATCAAATTTGTCATTACAAAAATGGGTCCCACGATCGCTTATGATTGCTCTCGGAGCACCGAATCGGGAGAAAAGGGATTTTAAGAACTTAACAACTACCCTAGCATCGTTGGTGGGGAGCGCTTTCGCTTCAACCCATTTGGAAAGATAGTCGACGGCTACTAGAATATATTTGTTACCTCTAGACGATGGAAAAGGTCCCATAAAATCGATACCCCATACATCGATCCTTATAAATCTTAGGCCAATAAAAACCGGCATCAAAAACCTTCTTGGAGGTAAAGTTGGCATCGTAGTGTCCCCCGGTGGGTCCACTGTGACAAGCTTCGAGAATTTTGAGAGCTTCTTTGCCATCTACACCCTTATAAAATGGTTGGCCAAAAGAAACCGGCATCAAAAATCATCTTGCGTTAAAGTTCTCCGTAGTGGTCCCCCCGTGGTACCACTGTGACAAGCTTCGAAATTTCGAAAGCAATCTTTGCCATCTACACACCCTTCGGATTTATTTGATCCGCACAAGTCTTTGAAAAGAAAAGGTCATCCCAAAATAATGTTTTACATCTTGCTTTAAAAGAACTTGTTTTTCTCTGTGAAGTTGACATTCCTTTTTTATGAATTTCCCCTCTGGTAGTTAGCAAAGTCGGCAAACCACGGGGTACTTTGGTCTTAGAAGTTAAAACACTAAAGTCTCTAAAGGGAAAATCCTCGGTATCTCTTTTGGATCAAAAGTATTTAATGCTTACTTCATAGCATTGCGTGAGGACACGGCAATACCTTAGTATGGGGGATTTTGGTATGTGCTTAAATACACATACCTTTTACCTTTAAAAACGAGCTGAAATAACCAAAAACGGACTTAAAATGCCAAAGATACGCTTGTTTTGCTAAATGTATTGTGCAGGAACGGATAACCAAGAAAAGGACGAAAAACAAAGCCAAAACAACAAAACCGGACTCGGAATGGAAAAGCTGTGAAGGACAAAGCCAAAGCAAAGCCAAAGACCAGAAAAGTCAAAGTCAAAGTCAACTCAACAAATTAACAGTCAAAACCGGAGCCGTAATTGAAGAATACTATTGGTTGCAATCTCAACCCATCTGATGGGCCGGGAAAGCCCAATAGTATATTAATGAAGACTGTGAAGACCAAATGGGCCCTCAATCAATGACAACAGCCCATTTGTGTGCAATTGACAGAGACTATGAAGACTTTGAAGGCCCGATCCTAGCCCTTGAACAGCCAATCTCAGCCATTGTACACACAAAACCCACCTAAACCTTATTGGGCCCAAACACACTCAATTGGGCCCAATACAAGCCCAACAACAAAACCCAAGCCCAATACTGGCCCAAAAACAATTTTTATAAAACCTTAGGGACTGAAATTGTCATTTTTAATCTATGTTTTATAAAGAAAATTGAAATAAATAAAGAGAGGGACTGAAACTGTTATTTTACCAACTCCTTTTCTCTTTTAAAATCAAAGGGCCAAAACTGCCATAGTGTTAAACTTCTTTTAACTCTTTAACTAAAAAAACAGAGGGGCCATTTGTGCTATCCTTGAAACTTAAAAACAAAATAAAAGAGTTTAAAAAGAAATGAAAAAGGAAGAAAAGAGCAAGGGTTCTTTTTGCCACAATTCCGAACTTTCAAACCTGTTAATAACCACTGTTTGTCTTCTCAAGGTTTTTCCCGCCACCACCTCAAAGCCCTCAACATCACGAGTTACACCCCATTCCTTTACCCACACACTCCTAAATCCAGTCCTAACCCTAAACCCACTCCCACTAACCCTAAAAGTTGCCACCTTGGCAATCCCCCCTCCCCCCAAGGTAAATCAATGGCGGAAATGGTTTTAAAAGAAACACAAAAGAAATGGAGGGCTAGGATTTGTTGTTGAGCTTCAACTCACACAAGAAACACAATGAAAGAAGCTGTGAAGACCTTGGACTTCTATAAAAGCAAGAAAAAAACAAGCCGAAAAGGACACTAGTTTTTACTTAGCTTTATTTTTACTTAACTTTTTATAAAAATTGTAGTTTAAGCTTCCAGCTTACTTTTTATTGTA
>BQNB010101907.1:0-24369 GCA_026074375.1 Tanacetum coccineum
CTAGAAAATCATAATATCACAAATATCTTTTTTTTCTCATCTCTCTTTTCTCTCTCTCTTTTTTAGATCACATCTCTTTCTCTCTTTTCTTATTTTCGATTTGTGTTTGTGTGTTATGAAGTGAAGCTAATCAAGAACCTACACCATTGCTCCAGAAATGCTTAAGATTGATGTAGAACCAATAGCCCCTAGATTGTTGAACAATAGGATAGCTCACTCTGACTACCTTAGGCATACTCAGGAACAAGCTGCGATTCTTAGGGAAATGGTGGAACAAGGAAAATCATAAAATCCTCTAAATAACTCCTTAGACTCTGCTTGTAAGTATACCAAACGCATTCAGGAGTTGCTTATAATAATCAGACAAACCAGCCTTAGCATCAACAATTTAAGTAATAAATTAATGGTTGTGACCCCAAAGAACAAGGACAAAAGAGTTAGATTCACTGAGCCCGTCACATCCTCAGGAAACACAAACACAAAAACAACTTCTTCATCAAGCCTAGTTTTTAACAAACCTATGTTGTCTTCTACAGGAGTAAAACCGTCTACTAGTGCTAGCAGATCACAGCCTTCAGGCAATACAAAGAAAGATAAGATTCAGCAAACATCAAGTAGTACTCAGAAAAATAAAGTAGAAGCCCACTCTAGGACAGTTAAATCTAGTTTGAAAAATAAGAATTGTGTTGAACCTAAAGAATCTGCATATGTGCATAATTCCAATCTTATTACGAATTCTGAAATTTTATGTGTTAAGTGTGATGGTTGCATGCTTTCTGATAATCATGATTTGTGTGTTCTTGATTTTATCAATGATATGAATGCTCGTGCTAAATATAAATCTGTTAAGAAAAGTTCAAAGAGAAAAGTTTGGAAACCAACAGGAAAAGTGTTCACAAATATTGGATACATTTGGAGACCTACTGGTCGGACCATTACTATAGTAGGAAATACGTGCCCTTTAACTAGGATAACCACAACTGCTGAAGTGCCCCTTAGGAAACCAACTGCTCTAGAAAGTGATACACCTAAGCCTGTAGTAACATTGGTTTACTCAAGGAAACCTAGGAAATATAAAACTAACGTTCCCGTTAGCAAACCTAAGATTGTTAAATCTATATCTACTAACAAAAAGGAACCCAGTAAATCTTGGGGATCCATAGTTTCCGATGTTCCATCTTCCTCTCTTAATGAATGCAGGTCGTCCAAATTTTTCTCTGGTATTTGGACTCCGATTGCTCCCAGCATATGACCGAAGATCGCTCTTAGCTCACAAATTTCGTCAATAAATTTTTGGGTACTGTAAAGTTCATAAATGATCATGTGGCAAAGATATTGGGATATGGTGATTATCATATTGGGAATGTTATGATCTCAAGGGTTTACTACGTGGAAGGACTTGGACATAACTTGTTATCCATAAAGATTCACAAGCTAACAAGAATGATCCGGAGGTCGGGGAGGATTAAACAAATAGAAAGCCATATTATTAGTGAGAGAAAAGGGAAGATGTGTGTGTTCTAGAGAGAGAAACACACACACCTTATTACAAAATTATGAATCCTCACCCCTCCATGGAAGTATGGAGGGGATATATATAGCCCAGGACACGATCTACTTACTACACTTGACATTTCTAGTCCCTGAGTGTCCGGCTAATATAAACTAATGTAATTCCGTATTAGCCGACATATTTTAAGGCTAACAATCTTCACCTAATATGTGGGCATACGGAATTACTTACAATGTTCCTAACAAGTACAAATATAACAAAATAAAATGACATCCAAAGGCGCTTCCAATGCTGAAGATGACGTCTTTGTCTTCAGTCTTGATACTTGTACTGCCAGCTAAGATTTCTTTGTCTGACTTGTTCTGGTACCTTGTAAATGCATGAGTTGGATTAACTTTTCCCTTTCCCCTAAATCATGGCAGCAATGTCTTTTAAAAAGCTTTCTTCATAGACTCCTTTTTGGCGAAGTTTCTGAATCAGCTTCCCCCCAAACCAACATCCGTATCTTGAGCAGATTCTGAAACTTTGATGTAGCTTGAACGATCTTCTAACATTGACATTTAAAGTGCACAGCGGAATTTAGTAGAAGAAACAGTCAACCACACCAACTAATACTGCTTCTATACTGTAATCATGACATTTGTGTCTTGAATGAAAAATCTGTTCGGGGAACATGAAGAGTCAGCAACCAAATTCTTCTCACGCATGCAGAGTAACATCACAAAAAACCATACTAAATGAAGTAGTAATAAACTACTTCCCCTTAGAAATAGACCTGATAGCCTCAAAGTATCAAAGTACAAAACGTATTCCCCCATAGAAGGTTTCTGAACTCTTCGAAGCATCATTGACGTGGACGACCATATACACGAGAAGTTCTTGTCATAAGCAACAATCTTGAAAAGTTATGAAAGACATTGAAGAACTTTGAAAGATTTTGCTGAGACTGTGAAGTATCATTGATGTTCAGTAGCTTCAAATGTCTACGTGAGAGTTCTAATCAATATCCTCAACCTTTTTCCTCTATGCAAACTTACCAACCTCTATCTTGTCGGCTATTGCAGTACCACATTGGGTGGAAGAAAACCCGATATACCAACTTGAAAATGAAGTAGAATTCCCCAAAATTGTTTCCTTAACTGCACTAATGTGATGAGAAGAATGAGTGCAGAAGAAAGCCTCTAAGTACCCAATACACCAACTAAGAGCCAAAAATAAGTACAACACCTCTTAGACTAATCCACATCGGGGCATATTCGTGTGACAAACTGAGCACTACACACGTAAACTCCTTTAAGTGAATAGCTATAACCCGTGAGTACTACAATGTAACTCCTTACATCGGGTATAACTAGATAATCCAAGTCTCAATCATAACTGTATACGTTCAAGCAAGTCATCAATCGATAGATTGGGTTTGAAGAAAAGGGGTAGAAAGTAGAAGGAAGTCTCGTTGATGAAATAAGTAGACGCCTTCATGAAACCCACTTCAAACTCAAATAAGGGATACCCAATAAACTCCGTGATCACTTGACATTAAAATCCGAATTCCATAGCCGTTTTGACGTTTAAGTGAATCTTATTCGGATCGTTTTTAGTGTTATGTATCGTGTTTGTTGTGTTGTTGAAATCAATTAATATTCACGGGATTTTGCAATTCTATGATTTAAACCGTAAAAATAAATCGACTTTTACGGGATTTTACTAAATCAAGAAAAAACCGTGAATAAAAAAAATTGTTGTAGGTGAAATCGTTGTTGACAGAAGTACTTTGAGTCTTTTTATGAAATGATAAATGAGCATAAAAAAAAAACGGCAAACGGTGCACAAACAATTCACGTTGCGAAAGGGCTATACGTGCATATTTTGAAAGGAGAAGGACAAACGTATGAATGTTGTATTTAGACAATAGGGTTATCAAACAAACAAATGACAAAGTTTTGAATTGGGTTTTGAGAGTTTCAGGGAGACAAATCTTGTCACTCTTGAATTTTAAGTTAAAATTAAATAAGGACATTTCCCCCTCCATTGTCTATCTAACATTTTCGTGTTTTGAAATGTTTTATAAATAAAACGACGAGTTGAATTGATCTTATAAACTGTTACGGTAACGTCGATGAAAGTCGAATATACCACTAGGATCGAAACGATGACACGACGGAACGATATACTTTTATAAGTCCCGTAAGATTTACCGACACCTCGAGACCAAAAAAAAACCGAAAACAATTAAACGAGTACGCGTATCGGTCCTACAGAAAAACCACTCTTCGACTCCTTGTGTAAATTAACTCGTTCGTAAATCCCTATGTTAACGATTTTCCCACTCGTTCGATGTCACTAGTTCGATGCTTGCAATCTTACACTCGTTCGATGGTCCTCTTTCGATTGGTCCCTCGATCGATGGTCTCGTTTCGATGGTCTAAGTTTTCCCTCGTCGAGTGATCATTGTTTTACCCTCGTTCGATTGTTACTCCGTTCGGATGGTCCCCTACCTATATTCGAATGTCACTAAGTTTTTCCTTCCCTCGATCTAGAGTGATCAAGTATATCCCTCATTCGATTGTTACTCGTTCGATGGACCAATACTAGTTGATGTCACTAGAATCGGTTATGCATCACAAGTTGAGCTCGATCTTGTAAGTATTTTTCACCGAAAAAGAAAGAAAGAAGAAAAACAACAAACGTGAAAAAAAAACAACACAAAGATGTTGTTTGATTTGAGGAGACACAAAACAAACGTGTTTCCTTAATTCCAACAATAATCTTATATTAACAAAAAAAAACTTTTAAAAAAACGTTTGTGAGAGAAAAAAAAATCTATTTCAAAAAAAAAAAAGGAAACTAAGTAGAAAGATAAAAAATAAGCCGAATCAATAAGCTCAATAAGCCACGAAACCACAAACACTAAACCCACACGAATACAATACACCCCCGGTTAGCTCTGGATAACCAATGTTAATCCCAAAGATTCGCCCAGCCTAAACAAGAAATGATCCGGTAGGTCGGGGAGATTGAACAAATAGAAAGCCCATATTATTAGTGAGAGAAAAGGGGAAGATGTGTGTTTTTCTAGAGAGAGAAACACACACACTTTATTCAAAATTTATGAATCCTCACCCCTCCATGGAAGTATGGAGGGGATATATATAGCCCAGGACACGATCTACTTACTCTACAACTTGACATTTCCTAGTCCCAGAGGTCGGGCTTAAATAAACCATATGTAAATACCGGATTTAGTCCACAATTTTAAAGGCTAACATAACTTATTCTCCGTTGGGCAATTCTGTGATTCGAACCTTGAAGTTGCTTTTCGTCAACACACCTACTTCATTCGTAATCTAGAAGGTGTTGATCTATTGATTGGATCTCGAGGAAACAATTTGTATATACTGTCTCTTGGAGATATGATGGCATCCTCTCCTATATGTCTCTTGTCAAAGGCCTCAAAGACTAAGTCCTGGCTATAGCACCGACGTCTGTCTCATTTAAACTTTGAGGCAATTAACCATTTAGCTAGACACGGTCTTGTTCGAGGTCTCCCTAAGCTAAAATTTGAAAAAGGACCATTTGTGTTCTGCATGTGCAATGGGAAAAAGCAAGAAGAAACCCCACAAACCTAAATCTGAAGACACCAACCAAGAAAAATTATATCTCTTGCACATGGATCTTTGTGGACCAATGCGTGTCACAAGTGTTAATGGAAAAGAAGTCCATCCCGTTCCCATTGTCGATTTGATTACTCTCAGGGATTTAACATGGTATTAGTCTTAAGGCCAAAAGATGAAGCTCTAGAATTTCCTAATTAAGTTTCTCAAAGATGAACCAAGGCGGCAAAAAGTACATGTCCGAACGAAATCAGAACAGATAATGGAACTAAATTTGTTAATCAAACTTTGTCTATGAGATATAATGAGGAAGGTTGGGCATCTCTCATGAAACATCTGTTTGCAACGCGCTCAACAGCTAAATGGTGTCGTTGAAAAAGATGTAATCGTACGCTAAAATGAAGTTACCCGCACAAAGTTTGATTTATTCAAAAGCTCCATTATTCATATAACAAAAGCAGTGCTACTGGCAAGTATACGCGCCAAAATCGTATCCCATCTTACGACATCGTTATGGCAAAACAACATATGACTTTTACGTGACAAACTTCCCAACTTATCATACTTCCATGTATTTGGGTGTACTTATGTTATCTGACAAATGATGCTATAACTTGGGACAGATACACCAAGCTGATATTGGTATTTTCATTGGTTATGCACCCACAAAGAAAGCATTTTGAATTTACAATCGACGTACCAGATGAATCATTGAGAGAATTCATGTAGATTTTGATGAGCTGACAGCAATGGCTTCTGAACACAGCAGTTTAGGACTCGCACTTCATGAAATGACTCCTGCAACAATCAGTTTAGGACTCGTGCCAAACCCTCCTCCTTCAACACCATTTGTACCACCTTCAAGAACTGATTGGGATATCTTGTTTCAGCCACTGTTTGATGAATTCCTCAACCCTCCATCAAGTGTTGATCGCCTAGCCCCTGAAGTTATTGCTCCAGTTGCTGAAGTAGTTACTCCAGAATCCGCTGCATCAACCGGTTCACCTTTCTCAACAACTGTTGACCAAGATGCACCATCACCTAATAACTCACAAAGAACACCCGAAACTCAATCTCCTGTCATTTCTAACGATGTTGAAGAAGAGAATCACGACTTAGATGTTGCACACATGAATAATGATTTGTTCTTTGGCATTTCAATTCCATAAAATGTTTCTAAAGCATCCTCTTCTTCGGACATTATTCCTACCATTGTGTAAACTGCTGCTCCTAACTTAAAACACATTACCAAATAGACCAAGGATCATCCTTTAGACAACATCATCGGTGAACTCAAAATACCTGTTTCCATAAGACTCCAACTCCATGAACAAGCCTTATTCTGTTACTATGATGCCTTTCTTACATTAGTTGAACCAAAGAACTATTAAGATGCATTAACTCAAGCATGTTGGATTGAAGCAATGCAAGAGGAGCTTAATGAATTTGAACATCTTGAAGTCTGGGAACTCGTTCCTCGTCCAAATAAAGTGATGGTCATTACTTTAAAATGGATCTACAAGGTGAAACTTGATGAATTAGGAGGAATTCTAAAAAACAAGGCTCGATTGGCTACTCGTGGTTACCGTCAAGAAGAGGGAATTGATTTTGAGGAATCCTTTGCTCCAGTGGCTAGACTTGATGTTATTCGAATTTTCCTCGCATATGCTGGTCACATGAATATGATCGTCTACCAAATTGATGTTAAGACGACATTTTTGAACGACATTCTGTGCGAAGAGGTTTATGTCAGCCAACCGGACGGGTTTGTGGATCAAGACAATCCGAATACAAGCTTAAGAAGGCTCTCTATGGGTTAAAACAAGCTCCTCGCGCATGGTACGATCTATTTTCAAAGTTTTTACTCTCTCAGGAATACTCTAAAGGAACTGTGGATCCCACATTGTTCATCAGAAGACAAGGCAAAGATATTCTCCTGGTACAAATCGATGTTGATGATATAATCTTTGCATCTACTACACCTAAAATATATGACCAATTTTCAAAAATAATATGTTCAAAGTTTAAGATGTCAATGATGGGCAAAATATCATTTTTTTAGGACTACAGATTTCACAAAGTCTTAGAGGCATCTTTTTAAACCAGTCTAAATATGCTCTAGAATCTTTGAAAAAATATGGTATGGAATCTAGTGACCCCGTAGATACTCCCATGGTGGAGAAATATAAACTGGATGAAGATCCACAAGGGAAAGCCGTTGCCCTACACACTATCATGGAATGGTTGGCACCCTTATGTATCTAACAGCCAATAGACCAGACCTTACATTTGCTGTATGCATGTGTGCTTGGTATCAGGCAAAGCCTACCGAAAAGCACTTACATGCTGTAAAAAGAATCTTTAAATACCTAAGAGGAACCGTTAATAGGGGACTCTAATATCCAAATGATTCTTCTATTGCTCTAACAACTTATGCAGACGTTGATCATGCGAGTTGCCAAGATACTAGATGAAGTACATCTGGATGTATGCAATTATTGGGAGACAGGCTTGTTAGCTGGTCATCAAAAAGGCAGAAAAGCGATGTGATATCCAGTACGGAAGCAGAATATATAGTCTTGTCTGGCGGTTGTGCTCAAGTCCTTTGGATGAGATCACAACTTACTGACTATGGCCTTGGATTCAATAAAATTCCAATGTACGGTGATAACAAAAGCGCTATTGCCTTATGCTGCAACAATGTTCAACATTCTTGATCGAAGCATATTGACATCAGATTCCACTTCATTAAAGAGCAAGTGGAGAATGAAGTAGCAGAGCTATACTTTGTCAACATGGAGTATCAACTAGCGGACATCTTCACTAAAGCCCTATGCCGAGAAAGAATTGAATTTCTTATCAACAAGCTGGGAATGCGATGTTTTACGCCTGAGACACTAAAACAGTTGGCAGATGAAGCCGAAGAATAGTGGTGGTACCTATTCTGATATCCTGTGTAGCATATGTATATATTCAAAACCAAAAAAACCAAAAATATTTTCTTTAATTTTCAGAAAACTTTCATAAAACAAAATACAAAAATATAAAATCTTTAAAACCAAAGAAAAAATTAAAAAATGAGAAAAATATAGAAAGAGGTAATAATGGCATGTCTTCTGAAAATCAATAACATTTACAGTTTTAGAAATGTCATTCAATAATGATACGAGGCTGTAATTGAAGTTCGAGCAAAATTTCCAAATGTTTTCAAAACATGCCAAAAATGACTTGCTATTATTTCAGATAGCAACCCGGTCATCATCTTAAAGGCAAGTATTTCAAAAAGAAAACATGACCTCTCAACGGGAATTTATTCTCGGGCATGGTCTACTTTATGACCATTCAAAGGCTTGTGATTACTTTGCATCACAACCCGTGCTTCCTATATTACCACAACTGTATGTGTCAGTGCGCTTATGTGTTAAAATAAGAGAAATCTTATTTCATGGTGTTTGTTTATTCAAAAATAAAATATTAAGTCATCAGAAAATGCTTTTCAAAGACATTTAACTTCTCGAACAACGACTACAGCTCTTTAAATAGAAAACAGGACATTGTTTGAGGGGGAGAAAATGTCAAATATCTTCTTCATAATAAAAAATGTGATTAAAAGAAAAAGGTTTTTAAACAATAACGGAATATCATTCTTAAGGAAAGTTAATTAAGTTTAGCTTATGTGTGCCTTATATGTTATGTGTTTATGCCTTTAGGGAGTAAATGTGCAAATATAAGTTTTTAGGTATGTTATTTAAAACATTAGGGACTATTTGTGCCAATTGTTAAACTATATTTGCCTAATAAAACTTATATAAGAAAAATTGAAAGGGATATGTAACTTGGGGAGTGAAAGTGACAAAAACCAAATTAGTTTTATAACACCCCACCCCACCTCGTCACCTACACACACATACTAACACTTTAAAATATTTTTTCCCTCTCTCCCTCACAAACTCGAATCGCCATCTTCCATTCTACCATTTTCAGTCGATAACAAGAATTAAGGTAAACTATAAAAGTGATCTACATTGTCTAAACTACTTTCTTCTTATTCGAATTAGGTTTTTACATAGTCTTGATCTCGGAAAACCCTAAAAATCAAATTAGGGTTCTTGAAAATCAATACTGTGCAAAACTTCGAATTGAATGAGAGGTTATGAGTGTTTAGGTGTTGTTAACATTTGACTAATTCAGTTTCATAAATGGTTAACATATAAATGTATTATGGTCAATCTTTATGGTAAAAAATTTGGGTTTTTGGGTTAGGATGTTTAATGTTGGTGGGTTATGTGTTAGGAAGCTAGTTTGTATGCTCTTGAATGTGTTTGAGTATCTATATCATACCCTTGTTTGTAACAAAGCTTGAATGAATGCATATTGTTGTATGTTCATATTCGGTTGTTGGTTCTATGCGATTTCTATTGTTTTTGTGGTGATTTCTAAAGAATAAGTGTTTAAATGTTGTGTTTACATGATAAAAAGGCTAAATGATACAATCTTGAAAGCAAAATCATGTTTGTGATATTTCTGTGTAAACCGATCTATCATGTTCCAATGAGAACTGAACTACTAGTCTCCAAGGTGAACCGAACTACTAGTCTCACAAGGTGAACCGAACTAATAGTTTTCTTTAGGAACCGAACAACTAGTTTTTCTTTAGGAACCGAACAACTAGTTATCTTTAGGAACCAAACATTTAGTTTTTCTTTAGGAACCGAACAAATAGCTTCTTTAGGAACCAAACAACTCGGTTCCTTTGTGACCCAAAATACACATTTCCTTTGAAACTGAACTACTAGTTTTCCTTTAGAACCGAACTACTTGTTTTTCCTTTAGAACCGAACTACTCGTTTTCCTGTGAAAACCGAACAACTAGTTTTTCTTCAGAAAATGGTTTATCTTTCAAGACCTAAAACACTTAAGATTAATTTTCCAACAAGAAGGAAATTTAAAACATGACTTAGGGAGCTAATTAAAAATGGTTAATTCTGCACTCTAATCAAGTTAAACTGGCTTAATTGCAAGGTAAAACAAGGATAACTAATACAAGGCTTAGGATATCATAAATTATCTAACTAGTTAGAAAGAACACGATTCCTAAGTGATCAAAGAAGTTTCCTTAATTCCTTAAGCATTTTTGTCCATCTAAGTTGTCATTTAAAAGGAATAGATCTTAGAAAGTGCTAAAAGTCTTAGAGTGCCTTAACCTTAAGAAATTTTCACATCATGAATCAACTTAAAGTGCTCACATGAAAGATCACTTCAGTGTTTTATATAAAATTGGTTATACAATAAACTGTATTGATCCTTTCTTAGCAAAATCACAAATACCATAAAAGATCAGCAAATTGCTTTGGATGATGCTCTAGTCGCTCCTGCTAAACGTCTTAAGATTGGGAAATGCAATCACCGACTAAGCTCCACTCTCAAATCCAATAAACCTACTATTCAAGTGGTTTTAGATGCTCTGAACTCACTCCCTTCTACAAAGCATTTCAGATCACTGCTAATGTACCAGAAATCTAAATGCAAGAGTTCTGGGCTACCATCTTCGTCCATCATAAGTCACTTCGCTTCAAGATGAGCAGATTTCTTGGAAGTCCAGTGACGAGGACGATGATGATGAAGTAAGCATAAGTAAAGACGATGATGACAGTGCTGAAAATGAAGATGATGATGGTCAAGATGATGTGAATGAACAAACTGAATCGGACAATGATGGTGATGACTTTGTTCATCCTAAGTTCTCCACTCATGATGAAGAAGAAATACAAGATGAAGAAGATAATGATGAAGAGTGGTCTTCTGATGAAGCATATGATGAAGTAACTCGAGGTGGCAATGTAGAGAAAGAAAATATTGATGAAGAAAAGACAAATGAAGAGGATAAAATAATTGAATTGTACAGTGATGTGAACATCAATCTAGAAAGAATAAATATTGAAATGGCAGATGCTAATGTTCAAGCTACTCAATTCATTGAAGATACTCATGTGATAATCATTGTTGTCACTCCTGAAGCTCAACAACAGAGTTCTTCCGTATCATCAGGCTTCATTTCCAACATGCTCAACCCTAATCCAGACACTGGTATTGACTCCATTCTAAATCTGAACACTGAGTCAACTTCTCTGGTAGATGTTCTTGGTACCACTAATGCTGAAGTGCCTCCTTCATCTGTAACAACACTTCCTCCACCACCTATTCCTCTCATTCAACCTCTACAGCAAACACCAGTTCCCACAACAAAAATTGTTCCAAGTACCTCCCTACAAAATCTTCCAACCTTTGGTTCCGTATTCAAGTTTGAAGATAAAGTAAAAGCTTTGGAAGACAACTTCTCGGAATTCAAGCAGAAAAACTCATTTGCTAAAGCAGTTTCATCAATTCTCGGTATTGTTGTTAAGTACCTTACCAACCAGATGAATAAAGCTGTAAAAGCAGTTGTCCAACTACAGTCAGACAGTCTTAGAGAAGCAGTTCAAGCGGAAAAACAAGACTTCATCAATAAAATTGATGAAAATATGAAGAAAATCATCAAGGATCAAGTCAAAGTACAAGTTAAGGAGCAAGTCTCAATGATTCTGTCGAGAATTGAGAAGTTAGTAAATGATCAACTTGAAGCTGAAGTTTTGACTCGTTTATCCAATGAAGCTAAGACATCCCATGCTGTAGCAGCTAACCTATCTAAACTTGAGCTGAAGAAGATTCTCATAGATAAAATAGAGAATAACAAATCAATCGATAGATCAGTTCAACAGAAAACTCTCTACAAAGCATTGGTTGACGCTTATGAAACTGACAAAGACATCCTTGAAACATATGGAGATACTGTCAAGTTTAAAAGAAGTCGAGATGATGAGGATGAAGATGAGAATCCCTTTGCTGGATCAAACCGAGGGTCCAAGAGAAGAAGAGCCGGAAAAGAACCTGAGTCAACTAGTGCACCAAAGGAGAAGACTTCCAAGTCAACTGGCAAGTCCAAAGAAGGGTCCAAATCTCATCAAGCAGAGGAGCCAGCACACACTGTTGATGATTTGGAAGAACCCATGAATCAAGAGTTCGATACGGGATTTACTGAAGATCAAAGTGTTGATGAGACCACTCAGCTTCCTGATTGGTTACAGAAACCAACAAAACCTCTAACTCCCGATCGTGATTGGAACAAGACTTTGCCTGCTGCTCATGGACCAATTCAACCTTGGATCATCAATTTGGCTCAGAAAGAAGATCCTCGTGAGTCGTTTAATGAGCTGATGGATACTCCTCTAGACTTCTCGGCATTCGTGTTGAATCAGCTTAAAATTGATACTCTGACTCCAGAATTATTAGCCGGTCCAACATTCGAGTTAATGAAAGGTTCGTGCAAGAGTCTGGTGGAACTTGAATACTTCCTTGAAGAAGTCTACAAAGCAACTACTGATCAATTAGACTGGAACAACCCTGAAGGACAGCATTATCCACATGATCTGCGTAAGCCCATACCATTGAGACCTAATTCACGAGGTCGTCAAGTAATACCTTTTGATCACTTCATCAACAACGACCTTGCGTATTTAAGTGGTGACGTCTCAAGCCGAACTTATGCTACTTCAGTGACGAAAACAAAGGCTGCAGATTATGGACACATCAAATGGATTAAAGACATGGTGCCAAACACCATGTGGAGTCAAGTGCCAATTGTCTACGACAAACATACACTCTGGGGAACCTCTCACTGGGGGTAAAAATGTCAACAATTCTATGGATTTGCAGTAAACAGGGAATCTACTCATGATGTCTACTCTAGAAACAGAATCATTAGAATTAAGAAGCTTACGATTATCGAATGGCACAATTACAAACATTTGGAATGGATCACTGCTCGTAGAGATGATGACAAGCTGTACACATTTAAAGAGGGCGATTACAACAGACTTCGCCTTTAAGACATCAAAGACATGCTGCTTCTTCTTGTACAAGGCAAGCTGACAAATCTCAATATTGAGGAACGTCTAGCTTTGGGTGTTTCATTACGAATGTTTACAAGAAGCACTGTCATTAGAAGACGTGTAGAAGATCTTTAATTGGGGATTGAAAGTTACCAAAAGAAGCTCATCATCACAAAGCCAGATATGTACAAGATCAGATCTCAAACAAAAGACACCATATACAGCATACTCTAATCCAAGAGGCTTCATATACCAAAATAAAGATAAGAAGAACTGATTGATGTGTATTGATGAACTTCACAAATTTAGTGATGGTACACTCAACGATGTTCGGTCTGCACTTGATGATATTCTAAAGCGAATCAGGATGAAGTATCTACCACAGACAGTCTGGAGAAATGTAGACAATGAAAGAGCAGGAGCTATGATCCAGGCTATTGATGAACATCTCAGGAACAGAATGATTATGAGGAGCCTAGAAAATTTCATTGGTGGGAGACTGTACGGGGGAGACCTTCGGCTGCTGGAAAGGACCATATGATGTCCTTATCATAACAGGTCAAACCTAGTACATAATAAAAACTTGTGAATTTGTAGATATGTAGGGTAGACTTAATGGTTATAATAAGGAGTGCTCGAGTATAAAATTTTCAAGAATTTCTTAGTAACTTCAAAAAATTTCAATTTATTATACTCAGCACTGTCTTATGTACCCTCAAATATTAAGGGGGAGTATTAAAATGTTCGTTATATATATTGTGTAACATTTTGTCCCCGAACGTTTAATCAATTGATATCCAAAATATCAAGGGATTAACATTCTGGATAAGGGGAGAAAATGTGATTAAACTAAAACTAACTTGTTGAAATGTGATCATATAAAATGGACTCAATGCACTCTACACTTAGCATGTACTACAATTACGATGCACATATTAAGGGGGAGCTTTTAGTGATGATGAAAAAAAACTTTCAAAGTGTAAATCTTTTGATATTTATATCAAACACTTTAATTGAAATTTTCAATGATTTTGGAAGGATTGTGATGGAATACCCAAAAGACCGGTCATGTACTTAAATTTATAGAGTTATAAGGTGGTTAGGCATAGGTATTCAAATCCTATGATCCAGCCAGAACCAGAGGGATCTACCCAGGGATATCCACTAGATAGTGTAGAAGTCCTTAGGTATGATACAAAAGGAGAAAAAGTGAGAATCAGGAATAGTGCCGACTGAGATGGAGCTAATATTGGAACAAACCAACAAGGTATTAGTCATGAAGTCTCGGTAAGCACTGAAGGGGTTGAAGAATGAAAAATAATTGTAAGGATAAAGGGTGAAAAGAAAGAAGTCCTCCATATACTTAGGAAGAAACTGGGTCAATACATAAACTGTCAAAAACACTAAGTTGTTGTCTGACATTGAAGACTGTCATGGACCTAGTGACCCTATGCACAACCCTCCCTAACCACTCAAGGTCTCTCAACAGATTCTTGTTTCATTTCTCACGGAGATTACACGCATTTCTATCGACTTTCTCACTCTGAGTTAGTTGATATTAAAAAGGTGGCAGTCTGCTCCAGCCTTCAATTACTAAAACCAAAGTGCACTATTGAGTCTAGAGCCAAAAGAGATCATCCATAAATCTCATTAGGACACTTATCAAGATTATGCTTGCTATTTCACACAATGTGAATAACGAGAAATATATATAAAGAGTCCTACGTATTATCCTTGTAATTTTGCCAAAACATCAGAGTGATACTCTTGTAATCACAATGAAGATGGAAATCCTGCTTGAGCCAACATTAAACAAGCTCATGGTAGGAGACCTATGCGATTCTATACGAATCAAGCTTGCGACAACTGGAAAGAAACGATGGTGTGATTCTATATGAATCAAACTTGTTCCAGGAAATGAATTAACGATTGATGATGAATTTTTGAAATGATTAACACTCTCGATGTGTCACAAAAACACTTTAGCAAGTGACGCGTCGATTAATTTTCAAATTGATTTTCTATTTCAATCGGTGAGACTTTGTCTTGCCGGTTCACTCATACCGTGTTGTCTGCTTTGAGACGCTCTGGTAATGAGAACGGCTAGTGCAGCTACGAAACCCTGTTAATGAGATTCTTCGGAATTATACCTGATCACAAGCAGTATTTATACTGATCAATTAGGAACCGTTGTTATTGCAACTATATTCGACGAAGTAACAAAGACACTCTCGTCCATATCTGTTGATTATCACTAACCTAAACCTGAAGGTACTCCCGACGATTGATGCAGCTGATCCCTAACGAGTCATGATTCATAGCCACATGCTCATACCCGACCGGCAAATATAAAGACATCATGAAAGCTCGAGTACATGTTTCAAGACTTCCGCTACTCTGTTACCGTACATCCTTCTTGAAGTGACAAAGTGTTAAAGTTAAAGAACTTCAAGAAAGATGCAATATTAAAGCTTTTCAAGTTGACAAATCAAGAAAGGTATGAGCATGTCGGTCCAGAAGTCCCAAGTTCACAAGATGGCAAAAATAGATTATGCTTGGTTGATGATCTCAAGATACTCAAGATCACATATTCACAAGTCAAGATAAAGGAACAAGCAAAGTCAATGATAATTGTAAGGATAAAGGGTGAAAAGAAAGAAGCCCTCCATACACTTAGGCAGAAACCGGGTCAATACATAAACTGTCAGAAACACTAAGTTGTTGTCTGACATTGAAGACAGTCATGGACCCAGTGACGCTATGCACAACTCTCCCCGACCACTCAAGGTCTCTTAACAAACTCTTGTTTCATTTCTCACAGAGATTACACGCATTTCTATCGACTTTCTCACTCCGAGTTGGTTGATATTGAAAAGGTGGCAGTCTGCTCCAGCCTCCGATCACTAAAACCAAAGTGCACTATTAAGTCTAGAGCCAAAAGAGATCATCCATAAATCTCATTAGGACACTTTTCAAAATTATTCTTGCTATCTCACACAATGTGAATAACGAGAAATATATATAAAGAGTCCTATGCATTATCCTTGTGATTTTGCCAGAACATCCGAGTGATATTTAAATATTCACAATGAAGATGGAAATCCTGCTTGAGCCAACATCAAACAAGATCATGGTAGGTGACTTGTGCGATTCTATATGAATCAAACTTGTGACAACTTGAAAGAAATAATGGTGTGATTCCACAAGAATCAAACTTGTTCCAGTATATGAATTGACGATTGATGATGAATTTTTGAAATGATTAACACTCTCTATGTGTCACAAAACCACTTTAGCAAGTGACACGTCGATTGATTTTCAAATTGATTTTTCTATTCAATCGGTGAGACAGTAACTCACTGGTTCATTCTTATCGTGCTGTCTGCTTTGAGACGTTCCGGTAATGAGAACATGCTAAGTTTGATGAATCTAATACATATGTGTTAGAAAGATTCGATACTTCAGCTGGAAATCCTGTCAAGGAGATTCTTCTTAAATTAAATCTACCTGATCACAGGTCGATCCTCACGGATTCGAAGGTTACTCCAACCAACCATGCGCGAATGACAAAGCCATATTCGTCCCCCTGCTTTATTGCTAACTGTTTTAATGTAGGATACTTAAAGATGGACATGGAGGTACCTGGTTCCAGCTGACTCACAGATTCATAGCCACATTCTCATACCCGACCGACAAACATAAAGACATCATGAAAGCTCAAGTACATGTTTCAAGACTTCCGCTACTCTGATACCGTACGTCTTTCTTGAAGTGATGAAGTATTAAAGTCAAAGAATTTTAAAGAAGTTTCCGTCACTCTGATACCAAACGTCTTTCTCGAAGTGACGAAGTGTTAAAGTTAAAGAATTTCAAGAAAGATGCATCATTAAAGCTTTTCAAGTCGACACATCAAGAAAGGAATGAGCATGTCGGTTCAGAAGTCCACAAGTTTCACAAGGATGGCCAAGTTCACAAGATGGCAAAAATAGATTATGCTTGGTTGATGATCTCAAGATACTCAAGATCACATATTCACAAGTCAAGATAAAGGAACAAGCAAAGTCAATGATCACTACGCCATATTTATAAGAAAATGGTAAAGAAAAGGAATTCTACGAGTACAAGAACAAAGACCTTTATAGTATGGTAGGTTTAAGTTTTTGTAAAATGGAGTGACCTTCCTTAGGGGGAGATTGTTAGGAACACGAACGTGTTGGTCACTTCCATAGATATTAGTAGATAGCTCATTTATTTATTTTTGGAAACTTACTAGGCTAGTTAGCCCAAGGCCCATGGAAAGCCCATGTAAGCCAAGGCCCTAACCGGCCATAGGAGATATTTATACCCTTTCCATGCCATAGAAAGGGTGGTTGGTTGTTCATTTTTCACACATTCTAATGCATTTCATTTCTATGTTTACTTTCTCTCTCTAGAATGTTCATCCAACCATTCTATCTCTAAAATCACCTCTCTTCCCTATTATTGTATGTTATTTGATTGTTCTTTAAATTTATTCTTTTCATAGGGGTGCCTAAGTCCGATCATCAAATCATGTTGGCTAAGTTCTAACAGTGGTGGGACCTTATTCCAATTGAAGTTCCTAAGCCTAGGTATTGTACGAGGCATCCTAAATATGTACGTGTCAAAGATCTTAGTGAATGAGACCAATCCCTTAGCAACGTCATATTTGAGCTAAGTGATTTTTCTAAAGAGTTTTCCCATTAAGACTTATGCCATGTCGCTCATGATGAACTCTCCTATGTCTTCCAATACCATAAAATTCGTGATGTAAGTGAAGCTACCGACAAACACGTAATGGAGACTAATTTTTTCCCTGTATTTTCTAATCCTTCTACCATTATAGTATTGTAGGCTTTACGCGTTATAATGTTCATTGGTAAGAAGGGGTCAAAGTAGGCGACAAACTTCCTAAACCCGATCATACATTGGAATGCCATGTCATCCCCATCAAAACTATTAATTGCCCTCTCACGGTGTAATATTCCAACATTCTCGTACTCAATTAATTCATTAAGCACTTCACCATCATCCTAATCATTATCTGAGTGAGGAAAGGGAGAGACAAGAGGTGTGTCTACCGATTCGTCATCAGACTCAAGGTCATTCATATCAGTCTCATTAGGATGATTAGCGAAGTTGTTAAGAAATTGTTCAATACTCTTCTAACGAGAGTCTATCAAGGCCGACATAATCTATAGCCATGGAGCTCTTGACGGCTCTTGCGCGCAGCTCGTACTTTTAAGGACATGGCGATTATTGGGTTGAGGATTTGCGTTCTCCATAATGAAAATGGAATAGTCAAAAAAAAAAATTACGAACACATGCAAAAAAGAAAAGAAAGCACTACAGAAAGCTAATGTAAGAAAATAAAATCTCGCTGAAAGAATCAAGCGATTAGTAAAAGTTAAACTATTATCGAAACCTAACTATTCCCTGCACGGCGCCATAAACTTTATAAGCGTAGGTTCGAAGGAACTTCAGCACGAGTTTTACAATACCTCCCTACAGTGTACTAATCGATGTATGTAGTATAGAGCAGAACTCGGGGGTTTTTAATGTTCTCAAGAGGAAATAGGTTGGAGGCTTGATCACGGTCTAACAGAATTTAATAAGGGGTTTAAGAGAAGATTCTTTTGAGTTTTTATATTTTATGAAGCAAGTAAATCTTTGAGAGTTTGGTTGATTAACTAAGAAATTAAACTAAATATGATCTATGCTAACGTGATAACTTTATAATAAACAAATGTAATTACCTAATCATGCGCTACTCCTAGATTGCTTTCGCCTAGATTCTGTTGCCTTGTACACATCATGTTATTATCTGCGTAGTATGTTCCTAGGTCCATAGAACGGATTACACTAACCCACCGTCATTAAATATCCGATAAGGGCATCCGCTATAAAGGTAGTATAAGACTATTACAATCCCAATTTAAAGTATACTAAATCATCGAACTAACTTGTAGAGGGATCAACCATAATAGGGGTAAGGTAGATGACACTGCAACCGATGTATCCTTCTTAACACTACTCTCCGCGTTACTCTAGACATGTCAACGGGATACAACAAAAGCTCGGTTTTCCTAAAGCTTATCGCGGCACATTCATCAATGATACGATACTGAATAAAATAGATATATATATAACTATATAACTTAAAATATCAAATAATAATAGACTAAGAAGAAAGTATCCCTGGGTTTAATAACAGTTACTTTAAGAAAAGAATTTGTTTATCTCCCGATGTCGTGGTCCCAACGATGATGAATAGAAAATCAATTTATTTTTTGAGATAAAATTCTTGATTGTCTTTTAATTTTGGTTTTTTTATTTAAAACTAAGAATAATACTAAAATAGATTATACTATTGAACAAATAAGCAAAGCTCAAGGAAAAAATAAATATAAAAAGGATAAGGTTGTTAAAGTATTCGTTAATCTCTTAAGTTGATTTAAATAAATTAAGTCCTTATTGACGAACCAATATCTTTCTAACAAATTATCTTCTCATAACGTTGGCTTATATTGAAAACAACTTTTATTAAGATATCGATTACTAAATTAATGCCTAATTATTCTTACGGTTTGCCCGCATCGCATAACCAAAACAATAATCTAAATAATATAAAAATCACTAATCAATATTTTTCACTTTTATAATCACACTTAATTCACTAAACAATTTAACACTTAACAATCATATAATAAAATCTAATCACTAAGCATAATAATCATCAAACAAGCAAATAAAGACATATTAAATTAAATAAATCTACACTAATAAATTGAAAAGAGAAAGGAAATAAAACCGAGTCGAAGAACCGCAAATGGATATTAGCTTAAAGCTTTAAACTTAAAATATTAAGCTAGTTTACTAGACCCTTAAGCTCCACGCCTCATGAGTTGAATCGGAGCGCCAAAACATAATTAAACATAAACTGTTAATGCATAAACAATTTATATTATTTACACAATTTCACAATCTGATTCACTACTATTTGCATCCCACAAACAGGCCCAAATTCAAACTTTGGCCCATAAATTACCGAATCCAAATGAATAAGAAAACAGGCCCAAACAAAAAAAATATGGATTTTGGTTTAATCGAGTAACACAATGAGCCCAAATGAGTTTCTAAACACAACTTTGTACACATAAATGTAAATTGACTTTTTAGAAAAGCTCAAGTAATGATCAAATAAGCTATAAAAGATTTAGATCTAGAATAAGCTATAAAGAACTTAGTTCTAATAAGCTAACATTAATCTAGACGCTCTCGAAACCAAAAAGTGACAAGGCTTATAAATAAGCCAAGCATATAAGATCGATGTACTCTTGTATATGTTCGAATTGAGCCAAACAAAATAAGTAAATGAATAAGCCGAAACTTATTTTGTTTTTAAATAAACTATAGAAAGCTTATCCGAGTTTAGAAAATAAGCTTTTAAGACAATATACGAAAATTAAAATCTCATTTGAAAGGATTCAAGTGAGTAGAACTAAGTTAAACTATGATCGAAACTTAACTATTCCCCATGTAGAGACGCCAAAAACTTGATGCGGTAGTCGTAAGGACTTCAGCACGAAGTTTTACAACTCCATAGGCAGTGTATATAATCGTTGCAGTGTAGTATAGGTAAGACTCAGGGGTTGTTTCCGTTCTCTAGGGGAATAGGTTGGGAAGGCTTGATCATGGTCTAACAGAATTCTAGGGGTTGAGAGAAGATTCTTTTTGTGTTTTTATATTTATAAGAAAGCAGGTAAATATCATGGTTTGAGAGGTTGGTTTGATTAACTGATAATTAAACTAATTATAATCTATGCTACTAGTGATAACTTGTGATGATCTGTGTAAGTATTTCCTAGGTCATGAACGGATTACACGAACTCGTCGTCTATTTAATATTCCGTTAGGGCAACGCACAAGTAAGGTAGTATGAAGACTATTACAAGGCCCCTAAGAGTATATTAAATGCATGTGAAATAACTTAAGAGGGATCAACCATATTAGGGGTAAGGTAGTATGAAGACTGTTACCGATGGTATCCTTTCTACACCACTCACATTTACCTAGACATATCAACAGTGGTATAGAAAAAAGCTGGTTTTCTAAAGCCTAACGTGCACATTCATCAACAAGAAGCAACATCAAAAGGATCTACAACCTAAGTTTCATGCAAATATAGATAAATACAAAGGAGGGTTTAGCCTCACATGTTATAAAGAAAGCAAGAAGATAAATCAATCAAACAACACATAGACATATTGAATGATTAATGATAAATAACCTTACTTGATTAAAATATGGATTCAAGGTAGTAGAATAGGGTTTTGAGGCCTTAAAACGACCTACAAAGCTGCTAGAATGACTAGGGTTCGTCTCCCTAGGTTTATACAAAATTACACACTTAAAACCCTAAAAACTATTTTATACTTATAGAGATATTGATGCTACGGCGTCGCTTAGAAATCCTGACGCCGTCGCCGCGTAGATGATTCTAGATCCTCTTTAAGTCTGCCACGTCCTGACGTCGTCTCGAAATTCCTGACGCTGTCACTAAATAGATCACGACGGCATCGCTTTATGCCTGCGACACCGTCTCCAGCCAGTGTATGCATAAAAATTCAAGAGATTTGGTGTAGGTCCGTAATCTTGTCCGTTTCTTCTCTAAATGAGCTCAAGTCACGTGTATTTCCTCTAAAATCAATCCAAGTGCTAAAAACCTAAAAACAAACGATTAAGCACATAATATGAGCATATTTGCATTATTTATGGGGTTAAATGACCCTGAAATAGTGTATAAAATGACACCTCATCAATATATATATATATATATATATATATATATAGTTAAGATCAAATAAGAAGAAAAAATAAAATGAGAATGATGAGAAGAAACCATAACCATACATTTCAGATGCAACTAAAAAAATTGATACATCTCTCCTTAAAATTCTCTGATAACAATTAATTATACAAATATATATATATAACAATTGCTTAATACATATATATAATATATAACTAAAGTATCAAATAATAGTAAGAGTGAGGGTGAAAAGGTTTTTAAGAAGGAAGATTACTTTTAACCAAAGTAAAATTCAAAACCTTCCCGAGTCATATCCCGACGAGGCGTGAATTGAAAATCGAGGTTAAGTTCGTAATCGAGTGATTGAATAATCAATATTTTGATTTGGATTCTATTTCTACTAATGAAATGTAAAAACAAGTAAATGCAAGCAAAAAACAAAAGCAATTAAGATTGAAACACTAAAAACGATAACGGGATCCTAAAAACGCGACTTAAAACCTAAATTATCAAATTTTAAACCTAACAATGAAAATTTAATTTTTAAAGACCTTAATGATTAAAAATAATTTTAGAAAAAAGAATTATATTTTTTTGACTTTTAATTTATTTATTATGATTTAAAAACAGTTTTAATCTAAATAAAATAGTAAAAATAGTAAACTAATTTTGAAAAATCTGAAAAATTCACTAAAAATACTTTGAACTATGTAGAATCTAAGAAAAATAAAAACTAGAAAGTTGGCTAAACGAATAGGCTGTTAAAAAGCAAATAAGCACAATAAGCTAAAATTGGAAATGAAAGGTTAAATATTAAATAACACAAAGTATGAACGAAAAAGTCCCAAGGGCAGTTGGTAGTGGAGTGTGTGTTAAAATGTTGGTAGAGTTGAGGTTGAGGTCTTGGGTTCAAACCTTAAGACTTCCCTCAATTCCTAACATTTTTATTTTGCAAATTTTTATTATGAAAACGTTTTTAAACTTGAAAATGAACAACTTTAATGAAGACACTTTTTAAAAAAACTTAAAATAAGCTAGAATTAAGCTACTTAAATTGACAGATTACAAAATTTTAACTATGAGACTTTAGAGCTAAACTGTGTGATCTTTTTAGACTCAAAAAGCAAATGGAAAACAAATAAGCTAAAAGAAGATAACTACCTAGACCTAATAAGCAAACCTAAACATAAAATAAGAAAACCTAATAAGCTGAACCTAAGATAAGCATTTAAGCAGTTTGGCTAAAACTCAACTAAAATTAGCCTACAAAGGCACTTTTAAGCTAATAAATCAAAAAGCTAGAGTCTAAAAGTTAAAAACAGGTTAAGCTACTACTATAAGGAATTCAAATAAGCAAAAATCAAGAAAAGTGAAACAGTTAATAAGCTAGAAAAATGAAATTCAAATGACAGAGTTAGATAAAAACTTAAAGGCTTTCTAGCTGAAAATGCTCAAATAAGCTAACTAGTACACAAATAAGCTTCTAACAGCTTCAAACACACCTAATAAGCAAAAGTAAACCAGAATAAGCTCACTAGATAAGCAGAAAGATCAAATAAGCCAATGAGTGGCAGAATGGCAAATAACAGGCAGGCTAACAAGCTACTTTTAAGCTAATTTTTAAAAGCCTTAAGCTATCCTTATGGCTTAATGACCTAAATGAAAATCAAGCTTATACTTTAAGCTACAAGAATCAGCAAATAATAAGCATTTTGAAACACATATAAGCTATGAAAAAGGCTAAAGAAAAAGCTACTTTAAGCAGATTTTACTCTTTTTGGTTTTTTTCAAGTTTTATCAAAAAGCTAAAAGCAAAAGTGCAGGCCTAAAAACAGATATCTAAATAAGCTAAAAGACCTAAAATAAGCTTAAACAGATGTACTCTATATTATCAACTACTAGTGCAAGAATTTTCAAAACCTAAAACTAATTTTATCTTATCTAAATCTAAGGCTAAAAAGTGACTGTTTAAGCTTTAAAACTTTTGCAAACACTTTGACAGTTTTAATTCCAAAACCACAATTGACAATAACAATTAACCAACCTTTTTTACTACTGCATTTAGACACTAAATGTAAGCATAAACAAAACTTAAAACAATTTTTTAGCAATAATCAAATACAAACAGTTTAGACAAATTTCAAAATCACAGATTTAGAGAGATTATAGACAAAACCTTAAAACTTAATTTTAAACTTTAAAAACTTTTGAACACTGATTAAAACAACTTAAAAGAGCTTGTTATTCCATGTAGTTAATCCATTACACAATAATAATCTTTACCAATATGCTAGAAAATAATAAGAAAACTTAGAGAGAGAAACAAGAAAGGAAGTTTAGATTAGAGAATTGGTGGATTACAAGTGATAGAAATGTAACCAACACCCTTCACCAAGTGTGGTAAAGGGATATTTATACCCATGCCTTGCTAGGTGGCTTATGGGCTTGTAACTTGGGTCGGGCTTGGCATAACTTGGGCTTTGAGCC
>BQNB010101908.1:0-24369 GCA_026074375.1 Tanacetum coccineum
ACTGAATTGGATGAACTGGGTCGAATCATTCAAAAGTAGAAAAACAAGATGGTTAGTGAACTGATGACCTCTCTAGGAAAGAGGTATGAAAGACTGAAGAAAATCCCTAAAGAACTTAGAATCACCCTAACTCTCCATGCCCTTGTACAACTTCTCTCTTTAACCTTAGGAAGAAAAAGGAAGATCCAAGAACTGGAGCCTGAGACTCACATTCCTGGGCTTGAATGCAACATAAGACTTCCCGAGGGAATTCCATTTATCAACAACATGGTCATTGAGCAGCCTGAAAATGGACTCTTCTTTGTTGATGTCTTTGGTGATGAGGCCTTTCAAAGAATGAATGACATCCACAAAGTAGATATTGAGACCTTACTGACCTACCTGGTGATGAATTCAAACATCAGTACTCCTGCAAATCAAAGATTTTGTTTAGCATTGAGGAGTTTAATTGAAAGTCACCTTAACAAAGAGAAATTAAAGTCAAAGAGAGTAAAGCTAAAACCTCTTAGATACAAACTCAACTGAGTACTTTTGTAATTTTTGGTTTATGTTATGAAATGGTAGGAACTTGTAACCCCCAATTAATGAAGTACCTTATGTTATCAGTGTCCTTTAATTACTTTTAGACTTAGTGTAAGAAGAAGCTGTATTTACTTACTTACACTGAAAAACACTTAGGCTATATTTATATCCAAATAGGGGGATATTGTTGGGCCAATTTAGTTCCCAATGATCTTTTACTTGGATTTGAATACAAAATATCCTAAGTGTTAGATATCCTTAAATAGTCCAAGGCCACTAAGTGAATAGTCACTAAGTAAGTTACCTTCAAGTGTTTAACCTGAGTCTACAAGAAAGACTCAACCATTTAGTGAGGCGGTTCTTAGTGAATGAAGTCCCTGAGCCAAAAAAAAGATGATAGGTTCAGTGAGTTGTGGCAATAAACTTACTTAACGCCATACGATCTCCAACAACTAGAAGTCCCTGAAGACAAATTCCTTAAAATAGGCGAGATAGTTTGAATGGATAAGTCCAAGCTCTTATCCACCTGAAGTCAAACTATCCTGAATAAGGTATGAAGACAAGGTTAGTGTCAGCACTGACCTTAGAAAGTGTGTTTATCTCATACTTAGATTAGAATTGTAATAGAGACAAACCTGTACTGTCCAATCAACCTTGGGTCACGCACTTATCACCCATGTGGGTATGACCCTCCCTAATTAGTATAAATAGACATACCTTGTAAATAGAGTAGGTTAAGTTTGTGCGTTCAAAGTTATATCTTACACAAACACCTACTCCTCCAAATCAACTAAGTCCCTAAACAAGTTCAGTATGTTAACATAGTTGTCAACTTAGCATAATACTTTAAGTTGTGCTAAGTTGTTAGTAAGGAGATCACACACACACACACACACACACACACACACATTGTCATTCAATCCCCATTTTTGTTCCGCAAACAATGGGGTATAGTTCTTAATAAATTTATAAGAATTAAATGTTGAAAATTAGTTTTGTGTTTTTTACTTGTTTACATTTATATCTTTCAAAACTGATTTTCATTACATTACTTTAAGTCATGAGTTAGTTTATCTCAACTTTATAGTTTTTGGTAACTAACTCAAGGGGAACAACAATAGTCTATTATGATACACGAAATAGGACCAAACTATTTCAAGTGTCGGAGTTACCCATTCTATCGCCTAAACTAGATCAAGCACTTATAAAGCGCGGAAAATCCTTTTAGGAGGGTTTAATGTCAAGAAGTGGGATTGTCGACACCTAGATGCCTAATATATGTGAACAATAGGATTGAGATCATAGAAAGTATAGGTTATGCTGCGATTACAACTCGAGCCTGACGAAATTAGAATCACCATAATAAACGGTAATTAGACATTTCACTAGGAAACATCACCTTCACATTAATAGAGTCATAACTAGGCTACTACGACTTTCTCCCTTGAATTAATCTTCCAATTTACTTTCGTATATAATTTCATTGCAAACTTCAAATCAAAGAGCTTTTTAAACCATGACAATTCAAATTAATAAACTAAAACACTTAGCTCCTGGAGCGGCCTCAGATTTACCAATCTTACACTATTCAAGATCGGGTTCTTTGCCCGTTAGTGCGTTTATATGCCATAGATGAACAGGTTTTATAAATTTAAAACTTGGTAATTAGTTTAAAACAAAATACGCATCACTAATCCACAACGTGTGAACCCACCGTCACACAGACTCAAACCAGGTAAAGCTCTATCTTTTCAGGATGTTGGCATGACCACTTCAAGGTTGTTTGCATTTGGTAGGAATTAAACTTGAAACCTCACACATTTTAAAATAATAGCCACAAACCTTTTTGTCACCATGCCACATTTGAGTGGTTAAAGTAGCCTCCTTGACTTCGTGTAGCATGTAAATAAACGGACTTCTATTTACTTCATTACATTATTTTTATGATATAGTCGAACAAAAACGGTCTTTAAAATGCGAAACAAGACAACAAGAGCGCTTAATTTTATATGATTTGAGCTGCTTGTTAAAATGGTTCTCAACTTCTCGTGGTGTTGGCCTAACTAAAAAAATAAACAATAAAGACCTAATAATTGTCTCACTCTTCTTGTATGAACATATAGTGCTGATTGCTGAAGAAAACAAGAAAGCTACATTTAAGTTCAACATAAGTACGTTGCCAGTAAACAAAAATCGCAGTAAATGTTGTAAAAGTGTGTTCTTCGGGTCTAAAAAAAAAAGATAGTTATAGGGGGTGATTGTAAACAAGATAAAAGACCAATCTAAACCTCACATAATGCACACTATTGGCTCTACTCGACTGATATCCTATTCATGTACTGTTCATATCGGCTTGCTTAGTTTCTTGATAAAACGTGAACCATTTTTATCATAAAAATCAAAATTTTATAATATCTTAGCTAAGAGATCAACAACAACAACGATACCCAATCCCGTCAACGCAAGGTATGTGGGAGGTGAAATGTAGACAGATCATATCATACCTTTGGGAAAACCCGCGGGTAAGGAGACTCTCCGGCTAAGAGAAGGCAAAAGAAAAAGCAATAGAATGCCACTTTTTTTTATTATTATAATTATATTTTTTTATTATTATTGTATATCATTTTTTACATATATATAGCATTTCCTCGAAAATAAGATAACGGAAAGGCACAAGGCATGCGAATGAAAAACAACAAGATACATACGGCAAGCAAAAAAGGAACACATGACATGAAAGACGAAGCAAAAAAAGCAAACAACACATAGAACCAAAAGAACCTAACAAGCCTAAGACAAAACGAGCAGGCAACCAAAAACGTGAAGGCAAACAAAACGAGCAGGCAAACGAACGAGTAGGCAAACCAAAACGAGCAGGCAAACATACAAGGCATCGGGCACAAAGAACACAAAGAGCCACACAACAAAGACAAAAACGCGAAAAGGTAAAAAAAAGAGAACCTAGAGGACCAAGCAAACCACACAAGGAACAAGACGACCAAACCTGCGAAAAACATGGAAGCAGAGGGCGCAAAAATGCAAAAGCAAGCATATCACCACAAGCCAAGAGAAAACAGGCCAAGCACCAAGCATACCAAAGCAAGCAAAGAAAACAAGGTACATAAAGATAAAAAAGGCCTAAGGGAGCAACAAAGAGCTAAGGGAGCAACAAGGAGCGAAAAGGCAAAAGGAAAAGAGAAAGGCAACCTAATATCGAAGACCAACGCAAGAAAGGGCAAGCGGAGAACTACAACGCGCCTAGAAAAAGCAAACAGGGAAACACGAACCGAAACCCTTCTAAACCTACTATCTAGCCCCTAATCCAAAACACGCCCTACACCTGAGCCCATCGGAAACTAGCATGGCAAAAAAATGAACACGGCAAAAGGAGCAAAAGCCATGAGGCAAGTAGAACAGAAAAGAAAACAAGACACATCAGAAACCCACCAAAGAGGAAACAAACTAAAGAGTCAGAGAGACAATCCAGTAAAGCTTGGACTACTTTTTCCCAGGCTTTTTGGGCCCATGCATTTGAGCTAATAAGCCTAATAGAATCGGTTATGGGGGTGTTTATTTTTTATTATATAGCTTATATGACTTATAAAAATTTAAACTAAATATTTAGCTAAGCTTATATGAGTAGGCTTATGAGCTGCTTACATGTGAGTATTTTGATAAGCCACAAGTGTAGCTTTTTTATGAAGGTTTACGTTTATATAACATATTTCAGTAGAAATTACAACTTTACCCTCAGTGTATTTAAAATCTAACATTTATATTTTCTTTTCTTTATAAAGCTTTCATCACTTTTACTCCTCCATTTTGCTACTCTTCTTTTCCCCATCAGTGTCACGCCTCCATCTTGTAATGAAAATAATATCTATCTCATCATGTTTAATGTTGTATTTGCTCATTATAGGCTAGTTCTTTAATCTTTATTGCTCGCTATAATTTTGAGTCAGTAAACCATCCATATCATGACTTTGAGCTGACTAAGAGGGTGTTTATGTTACTGTAACATGTTGTATTTGCTCATGATATATATGTGAGTCCATAAACAAATCATGTCATTATAGGAATGGTCATTATGCTACTGGAACATGTTGTAGCCAGTAGCCTCATCACAAATGATTGTCGAAAAGCATATCACTAATGCTACTGTAACATATCATTAATGCCACGATAATATGTTTTACTTACAAGCTTATTAAACCATGTTTTTTTTGTCATTTATTAACATAAGCCAAATCAAACACTTGAGCTTATAAGCTTATCAAAAATGAGCTAATCCAAACAACAAGTTTAGGCTTATAAGCTTATGATATAGAAGCAATAAGCCACTTATATAACATAAGCATAAGCCCAACTCATAAGCTTAGCCAAACATCTCCTATGTATCCTCAACAACATGACAAATAAATTTGATATTACAACATGTGGTGGCTCATGTTATTTCGTCACTCAATGTCACCTTAGCATTTCACTTTTCACATTTACACGTTAAAACATTTTCTCACTAATGACTCAAGCCATTTCTCTCTTTTGGAACCGATCGTTTTAATTTATTTTTCATTATTTTCAAACAAACTAATTTTTCATTCGTTAAAATAAAAAATACAAATTGCACTACGAAAATTGAAAAAAAAACGAAAAAAATTAAAAACAATATGAAAGATACATCAAATTATTAATAAGCTAATTTTCTTGTTGATGTCGTTGCAAATCATGCTCCATAATATTTCGTTGAACAGTTTCGTGTGTTTGTTTATCACGTAATTCTTTAGATTTCCCCCGTTGAACAACACGTCTCTCGACCCATCTACATTGTTTATTTTGTTGCAGATTAATATACAATTCATTGAATTCGCTTATCGCAAACTTTTGATCTTTCAAAATCATGTTATGCAATATGATGCAAGTGTACGCGATTCTTCGTAGCTTGTTGATAGTGTAAGGACGTGATGGTTGTTGTATAATTCATCAACGTCCTTGAAGAACACCAAAAGCTCGTTCAACACCCTTTCTTGCACCTTTCTGACGCCTTTTAAAGTGTCCATGTTTCTCGCCTCGTGTCATTGTTGATGCGTATTTTCTTTTAAAATATATTTTTTATCAAGTTTTAAATTTATAAAACTCGATCTACCTAACGACACACTAACGGGCAGAGAACCCGATCGTGGGTAGTATAGAATGGTAAATCCGAGGTCGTCCCAAGAGCTAAGTTGTAATTAGTTTTAATTTGAAATGTCACGTTTTAAAAGTGGTTTTTATAATTGATTTGAAATAAATAAATAACAATAAAATAAATAACGGAAAGTAAAAGGATAGGAGATATCAAGAGAGAAAACATGCTAACCTAGTTACTTCATTACTATTGTTATGAAGACACTTTCCTGTGCAATGTTAAACTATGGTTTCATTACTAGTTTCTAAGGTCGATAGACTTGAATGTGCATATGCAGTCTATCCTATACTTCCTGCGATTTCGAATCAGTCCCGAATCATCTAGGAGGTAGGTTATCCAAGTTGCAATGATTAATCCCAACTATTCCCAAAACATATCTAATAACCTATAAAGATTATTAACCCCCTCTGAAAGAGTTCTTGTGCTTTTTAAGTATCGACTCATAAGTGTGGTGACCGGTTAGTTCCTACACTAGGTAAGGAGTTAATGATCCTCCCTAGTACTCATTGGATCCCATCATGACAAGGAAATGTATTAATGGGGCAAGCTAGGTCTAAACCACCCGTACTACCAAAACCCAGGGTTACACGATAGTCAAGGAGTATCTAATGAAACCATAATTTATAGGAACAATCATAAACAAAGCATATCATAAAACTTCGGCCAGCACTTTAAGTGCTTAGCCGCTCATGATAACGGAAACACAGTAAGAGATAGAAGAAATCATATATTGAAAACTCATAATTCTTACAGTATTCGTAATTTGAACAATTAAATACAAAAAGTAAGTAAAGTGTGATCTCCCTTGGACTCTAGGTGGAATTCTTCGAAGGTTGGAAGCCTTTGTCGCCTCTCTAATTGGTTGTGAAGGAAGTGATGTCGGAATAGCTTGAATGAGGCCTCTATTTATAGATATTGTACCTGTTACGCCGTAACCAATAAATGTGTTATGCCGTAACCATCATACACGACATTCCATATTTAAGCAGCTGTTACGGCGTAACCAGATATGGTTTTACGCCGTAACCTTCATATAACTTCCATATGTACGTGATCTTCATTCCATATTTATGGATCTTCATGGTTACGGCGTAACTGGATAAGGTGTTACGCCATAACGATAACTTTGACAAGATTTGCTTCTAAATATAGGGTTACGGCGTAACTAGATATGGTGTTACGCCGTAAAGTCTTCCTTGATCTTCGTACTTGCTTACATTTTATAGTTACGGGTAAACATTTTTGGTGTTTATGCCTTAACATTCTTCTGAATCTTACACTTTAAGTCCTTTTCCCTTGTTTCCTATTTTTTGTTTTTTTTTTATTTTTTTTTTTTTTTTTTTTTTTTTTTTTTTTTTTTTTTTTTTATTTTTTTTTTTTTTTTTCTGTCACATTTTGCATTTCACTGAAACTACAAAATAACAGAATATATCTCGTTTTCGAGTGTTAGTAAAATATTTGCAGGTATTTTAGGGGGTATTTTACCACCAAAAAGTATTAAATATTTGATGTTATAAAATATCCCCCCACTTGACTTATGTTTGCCCACAAGTATAACCTGTTAAAACATTTCATAAAAAGATTTCTCGAGAATAACTTCAAGAAATGAATTTATAAAACTCTTATGCTAGAAAACATCAAAGCCGAACACCTCACGAACAGGGGATAAAAATTCACTCAGCTCTCCACTAGTCTAAGTATTTCATTTTTTGGGTGATCGCTCAATTGCACAGTCATAGAATGTATTCTATCATAAGCTTGAAAAGTACACAAATCTGCATCAGTTAGAATTAGGGTCTAAATAACTCTCAAAGGCAACAAGGGTATTATGGTTTAAAGGGCGATAAAGGGTTAGGATAGACATGGGATACACATTTAATGGTTGATAATGTAAAAACACAAAACAAATAGTCTAAAGTAATCTAAGGTTGTCATAACTAGCTACTGTCCATCCATGGATCCAAGAGTCAAAGTCCGAAAATCTAATCTTTAGTAATGGGCTACTAGCTCCATTCTTCATAAGTATCGGTATAACTTGGTGTAATAATGGGCTACTAGCTCCATTTTACAAAGATGTTTTGGTGCAATTATGGGCTACTAGCTCTATTTTTTATTTTTTATTTTGCACCATCTTTACATTTTTAGCACATGGGTGGCCTTTTGTTGCACCCTCTTTTCTTCATGGTAAATATGCAAATGCTACAGGGGTTTATATCTTTAATTATTGCCCCTGCAACATTCGATATTACACGTACATCCCCCCACTTGAGATAAACAATGTCAAAAGTGGTGGTACAGGGGGGTCTTGATAGATCATAACTGATTGGTCTTCCACAAAAGTATATAATTCTCGTTCCCATTCCCCCGAACCATGGACTTAAGTAGCCAGAGATTTCAACACAAAGAAAAATAAAGACTACAGGGTAGGCTAAGGTGAAATGGTGTAACGAAACATATAGAGTAGGTTGAAAACATAGATTGGTTTAACATGGGTGATCTAAGGGTATCTTGCACAAATAATGAGTGCAACATAAGGGTTTATCACGGGAGGTCGACAAGTCAGTGTAACAAGTCGATAAACGCACACATATAGGCTATTTGGGTGATTTCCTAAGTGTTGCCTTCTTGAACTATCTATTCATGCTAATCAATTAGGTCTCGAAATGATGTACATGCCAAGTTCTAAAGTCTACAATACTACCGGCACACTCAATATTTTGGTGGATTTTTGAGTAATATGATGGAATACGAGTATTGGCCTTAAATCCTCACCAAATTAATAAAAAGGATAATGTGAAATCTCCGGCCAAAGATTACTCTAGTTTATTTAGAAAAAAATTGTCAAAAACATTTTAAATTGCAAATTTTTCAATGAAAAACTAGAAAATCGAAGGCAAACATAATAACATTTAATGTCAAGTATTAATTATTACTCTCATCCCCCCACTTGATTTGTACAATGTCCCTATTGTACATTAAGGAAATGAAAATATTAAGAAAATAGTAGAATTAAGACAAGAAACTCCATGAGCATTGCTTTGAAATTTGAGATTTGGCGGAAATCTATATCTTCGTCTTTCAGCAAGCTCTTTATCCCCTGTGATCACAAAAATAAACCAAAGCATAAAACCATTCTACAAGAATTATGAAGTGTACAGGAAATACAAACCTAACTCACTTTCGTAGGAATCACGGTTGCATTTTAGTCATTGAAAACAAGCCTTTTAAACCACTTGGTGGCCCAAGTGGACGAGTTTAGTCTTGTAAGGGCTTCCATAGAACATACCCACAAAGTCCATTTACGTATACAAGGTTTAGACATGTTTAAAACTTAAATTTTTAAGTTTTTAGAAGGAGGTTACAGCCTAACTATAATGGTTACGTCATAATCAAATGGTAAAAATTTTAAGTTTTTAAGGTGTTATGGCGTAACCTTGAAATGGGTTACGGGGGGGTGGTTAGTAACGGTAGGTTACGACGTAATGTTGTGGTTCGCGTATCTGTAGTGGTACGCCGTAACTGCTGCAAATTCAGTAAGGTTACCAAATGAATATGAGTCGAGCCAGTCTTGAAAATTGCCTCCTAGCTTGAGATGGTTGAATCTAACAAATGTGTGTGAAAACAAATGAGACCAACAACACCCTCTCCACACTTGGAGAGGGGTATTTATACTTACACCACATGGGCTTTGTTGGGCCAAATGGTGTTTGACTTGGGCCGGGCTCGGGATTACAATGGACCTTAGTCCGGAACTAGTACAAGATTAGATTATGTTCACGAGCCCATTTACCCTTCTAGCCTATTACAACTTATAAATAATAATTGACCAAGACCTAATATTCCTAATGAACGAACTACTTGTTCGACTCAATATTTTGAGGCTAACAATCTCCCCCGAAGTGAGTTCATTGTGATACTCCTTCATGAGATCAGTAAGATTGCTTTTGTCGTTAAGCTCTTGTCTTGGTCTTGGTCTTTATCTTGTTGTAGACTTGTTCCTTCATGCTGTGTGATCTTTGATCTTGAGCCTTTGTCATTGTCTTTTGACTTAGTCTTTACGTCCGAGATCTTTAAATCTTTATCCTTCAGTCTTGATCGTCTTTGCCACCTTGCGATCTTGTGTCTTGACTAACATGCTCATACTTTGCATCTTCTTGAAAGCTTGCTAATAATCTCCCCTGAAGCTTGGTTTCTGAGGAGTTATCTTTAATATCAGAGTATGCGGAAGTCTTTGTCTTTAATTCTTGAGCTTTCTTAATTCTTGAATCTTGATGCTTATAGTATGTCTTTGTTGTTTGAGTATGAGCATGTGGTAATGAATCGGACTCTGCTGGAATGAGGCTGCAACACCGTCGTATAACCTGCAAGTTTACGTTAGTGATAATCAACAGATATGGACGAGAGTGTCTTTGTCACTTCGTCGAATAAGGTTGCAATAACCACGGTTCCTCGTTAATCAGTATAAATACTGCATGTGATCAGATAGAATTCAAATGAATCTTCTTGACAGGGTTTCGCAGCTGCACTAGCCGTTCTCATTACCGGAGCGTCTCAAAGCAGACAACACAGTAAGAGTGAATCAAATAGTTACTATCTTTCTGATTACATCGTCAATTCATTTACTAGAACAAGTTTGATTCACATATAATCGCACCATCATTTCTTTCCAGTTAAAACAAGTTTGATTCATATAGAATCGCGTAAGTTACCTACCAAGAGCTTGTTTGATTTTGGCTCAAGCATGACTTCCATCTTTACTGTGAATACTTAAGCATCACTCAGATGTTCTGGCAAAATCACAAGGATAATGTGTAGGACTCTTGTTAACAGCTTGTGAACTTATTGGTGTTCAACAAGTGTTTGTAATGGAATGGGTCCTAATGAGATTTATTTTATTGATCTCTTGGCTCTATACTCGATTAGTGCGTTTTGGTTTTACTACTCGGAGGCTGGAACAGACTGCCACCTATTAAATATCAACTAACTCGGAGTGAGAAAGTCAATAGAAGTCGTGTGTATCTCCATGACAAATGAGACAAGTTTCTATTGAGAGAAACTCGAATGGCTGGGAAGGGTTGTGCATTGCATCACTGGGTCCATGATGTCATTCTTTAATATCAGAATTCATCTTAGTGAAAACCTGATAGATTATGTATTGACCCAATTTCTGCCTAAAGTTATATGGAGGGCTTTTTTCTTTAGACCCTTTATCCTTACATTTCTTTTTCATTCTTCAACCCCTTCAATGCTTACCAAGACGTCATTACTAACACCTTGTTGTGATTGTTCCAGTGTTAGCTCAATCTTAGTCGGCATTATTCCCTTATACTCATTCATCTCCAATCATACCTAAGGATTGCTATTTCTAACTATGGAGTGTCCTTGGGTAGATCCCTTCGGTTCTGGTTGGATCATAGGACTAGTACCTAACCTAACACCTTATGACTTTAGAATCGTCGTGAATTAAGATGTTGTTGGGTATGAGATTGAACTATAAAACCTTTTTTCGTAGAGTATAAAGCACAGTGAGTCATTTAGATTACTTATTATTTTCAAGATCACATTTTAATTCCATTTCTCCCCTTATTTTAAATACTAATTCACTTAGATTTTGAAATACCATGTGACTAAAATTTGTCATGAAAATTCTATGGAGAAAACTTTTATACTTAGCATAAATTATATGGAACATGAACTTGCTCCCCCTCAATTTTACATATGTTTGACACCAAAAAAATGGTACCAAGTTGTAAAAAGAATATAAAATTGAGGGTTAGCATTGTTGGAGCACCACAATTTTGAAAGATTATGAATTGTCATTGAAGAATTCTTGAAAAATTGTGCTCAACCACTAAATCATCTTATATCATACAATCTATTGAGTAGTCATTATTATTCCTGATTTGTTATTAAGATTAGTATAAAGGTTTTGAATACCAAAATAATTAAAGAATAGTATCCAAAAACATTAAAACATTGTTTTTCAAAAAACTCTCCTTAAACATTGACTCATTTTGAAAATGACACCAAATGTAGAAGAATTGTCTTGTAAAACTTGATGAGGGATGGAGTGTTGAACACACAATTTTGAAAGATTATGAATTGTCATTGAGAAATTCTTGAAAAATTATATTCAACATTTTGAAAAACATCATGTTAGAAGACTTCTCTTCTAACGCTAAGGATAAGTGCACTAAAACGTACACTCTCCTTTGTCGTTGGGGTTCGAGTTGCAATCTAGGAGCAATTACAAGTCATTAAGAAAAATAGAAATGACATGTTTTAAAAACATTTGAAACTCCTGTTCAAACTTCATTTACACGCCCGTGTCGATGTTAAACAACATTTCTAGGTACGTAAATGTTATCGATTCCAAGAGACATGTCGAGAAGATTCTTTTTGTAAAACATTTTCTGATTTTTTGATTTTGTATTTTTTTTTTGAAATTTTATATTTTTGTATTTGTTTTTATAGGTTTTATATTTTTGTATTTTGCTTTTCTCAAAAATATTTACAAGTCGATGTTTAAAGAATATATCAAGCAGATTCATTTGTCAAAACCTCCAGTTCTGCTGGAGTCAAACATCTCATACCAATTAGTCTGACAAGATACTGAAACCTATCTTCGGGTAAGGCTTTAGTAAACATATCAGCTAATTGGTATTCAGTTCTGACAAAGTACAATTCAATTATACCGTTTTCAACATGTTCCTTGATGAAATGATATCGAGTATGGATATGCTTGGTATGGGAGTGTTGCACGGGGTTGCATAAGATTGTTATGGCTGACTGAGAGTCGCAATACAACGGTATTTTGTTGTAGTTAAAGCCATAATCCTTAAGCTATGTCCGCATCCACATTACTTGAGCATAACTTGCAGATAACGTCACGTACTCAGCCTCTACTGATGACATTGCAGTACAGTCTTGCTTCTTTGACATCCAGCTAACTAACTTATCACCTAGGAATTGTATTCCTCCAGAAGTGCTTTTGCGAGTATCAATACATCCGGCATGGTCGGCATCTGAAAAAGCTGTTAGTTTAAAGCCAAAATCCTTCAGATACCAGAGTCCCATGTTAATGGTACCCCATAAGTATCTGATGTGTCATTATGTGGTGTATATTTTATTGATTTAAGTTTTAAATTTATATTTTGCCGACTAAACAAAAAATAACACTTTAACGGGCAGTGTATCCGATCGGTAGTAGTTTCGTGGTAAGTAGGGTGTCAAACACTTAAAGCGAGGTTAAATCTCTCAATTTAATTAATATCTTGGCTATCTAATCTATGTTAATTCTATTCTATTCTAAACCTATGTTAAACCTATGTCAGTCTAAATCCTAATTCTAACAGAAAAATGAGGGTTTTCAGCCTGAGAGACTGGCACTGTTTGGTTGGTGACTACAATCAATTCAAGGCACTTTTATCCATGCAAGTTAATTAACAAAAGATAAAAGAGCGGTCGAACCTTATATAAGAAAACTGTATTAACCATTATTAATCCGATTAGAAAGTTGGTTTGTTTATTAAGTGCAATGATTTCTTCTCTCGAGGTGGCATATCATTCTTAAGACTTAGGCGTTACATCATCCTAAGACCTAGACACATTAATTCTGTCACAATTAAAGCATCCACATAAAGCATCCTTATTTGCTGAATATAATCTATCTTAAGGATTAAAGCAATGATGATCTTGTTAAACCCTAGCTCATAGAGACTTTATCCACTTACCGCTTAATGGCAATTTATACACTAGTAGTCCACTTGTCCAACTATCCAATGGAATCAGAACGTTACTTGTTGAATTATCTAGGTCACCTGCTAGTCAACAGAATCAATAAACCATTGGCAATATCCAATTAACTAGTTAAGCCTGAAACGTATCCTAGACACAGAGTTAGAAGGACAATATTTGTGTAACTATAATTCTAGATGTATAAATTACTATATGGAGAGCTATCTCAGACTCTAGATCTACTTGGTCCGCTTTATAGATTAGTTGACGGATAGTTGCATACAAAAGCGCGTAAATAAGTATAAATTGATAAACATAAACAAGCATACAACGATAAATTAAGAAATCGAGATAAACAAATACCAAACATTCAATAATTCATAATAATGGCTAATACCGAAGGTATTAGCTTCAAACGTCAATAATAATACAAGAGTATTATTAGCAATGGTAAAACAACTCGGGTTAAGAATGATTCCAAAAAAACTAAACGATTACTAAAGTATATGGAATTACACGATGTCTTCTATGGAATTGATAACGTTGCTCGGCCTCTTCTGCTCTTTTTCTCCTCTGAAAATCGACTTTTATGGTTTAGGTATCGAGAATATGATTTAGCATACTGAAAACTCGTTTTTGAGTTTTCTAGATAAAGGTCTGGAAAGTCGGTAGATTCGGCGTACCAGTGTTGGATACGGCGTATTGGGAATTTCTTGGAGTAGGGACCACGCTTGATATCTTCCAGAATATTATATTGATTCCATTTTTTGAATATGGCGTATTGAGTCTCTTTAGATACAGCGTATTGAGCTTATTCCTCTGTGGTCTTTGGTGAGTGCAGGCACGGATACGCCGTATCTTCCTTGATGGATATGGCGTATTGGTCTTCAGAATAGTAATCTTCAAAATATCTTCATTTAAGCTCCAGAATGCGCGCCTTTTGCTATATTTCACCAATTACTCTATAATTACTGCAATTCTCAAATATAAACGATTAAGTAACAACTCTTTGCAATAACTATACAAAATGGGTTAATAACATGGGATAAATGATGCTATAAAATAGACGTTATTTGATGTCATCAAATATCCCCCTACTTGAATCCTACTTGTCCTCAAGTAGCCTTTAGAAGTTTATAAAAATGCACCCCTAAGGATATTTTCCTTTAAAGCACTTATTTGATCTATTACAATTACATAAACCAAACCACCTCAACGAAATAGGGAGATGTAAACACTCAAATTCTAACTTAATCTTTGTGGGAACATGTATCTAATTCGCTCATTTCTCGGTCGTGACGAGTATTCCTTTCATAAGCTTGGCAATGGTATACACATCTCCACCACCTAATGCCAGGAGTAACATGGTTTATAAAAGGTAAATATGGTGTTTTTTGTATGGCAGGGTATGGTGATCAATTATATTCTTTCAACAGAAGTACCACTCCAACATGGCTGCCAAAGCACACATACATGGCCATAATGATGGAATAGACATGTGTGTTCGATCACATCCTCATTCGGAATTGTATCGATGGTTAGGATGAGAATGATATGGGTAGGAACCTTAAACTTTGCACCATAGTATAAACCAACGAGGCAGCTAAGACATGCATACATGGCCGTAACGACGGAATAGACATGCATGCTTGAACAAGTCCTCATTTGCATAAAGCCAGCGGCTAATCATTAGGTGAGAGGGAAGTTAAAAATTGGTGTTGTTAAAATAAAAAATCAAGAACATAATAGAGTAAGACTTAGGTACAAGTTGCTAGACACTTTTTCTCGGACCGTTTCCATGATAATGACACATCTATTTAAACGTCTGGAGCATAGTTCAAAAACAAAAACACTAAAGTTGCGTTCTTTTCGTTTAAAAAATCGATAACTTCCCATTCTATCCCAAACTTTATCTTACTCTTAGGTAAGTGGCGATATCTTCCACTTTGTAGAATACTTTACATCGTGATTTTTTTGTGGGGTTTCATCGTATTAGCGATCCGTTAGTGTAATTCCTTCGGTAATGCTTTTTGCTAAATGATTATCTTTAAACTTTCTTTCTCTCTCTTTTTGTATTTTTTCTCATTTTTTGTATTTTTTTTCTTTTGCTAACTATTCTTCAAATCTCGGTGTAGTTTCACCATCTTCACGATCATAATAATTTCGGATAATTCCTTCGTTAGTTCCTTCGTTCTTCGGACTCACCAATAATTGTGACGGTAGTAAAATCACATGAGTTTTGACTACTAATATACATTCCCATTTGCGCAAATTTTCAACCGCACCAAAGATATAAAATCACACAAGACTCGGGAAATACAAACTTTACACTTTAAGCAACTAGCAACTGTAAATTAAACTTAATCTAGTAGGGTAGGTTAAGGTGTAAGGGTGTAACAAAACAAATAGTTGGTGTAATTCCTAAAGGATTGGCTCTACGGGTTGTTCTAAGGGATCATCACTCTAAAGATAAGAGTGTAAAAGGGTTTAAATGGGAGGTTAACTAACCGGTGTAGTTAAGGTTAATTTAAGCTCATGTAAAGGCGATTTAGTGTATTCCTAAATGTACCAATTTAAACAAGTTACTCCCCTCTAAATTCCTAGTAATCTCATGTGGGCTCGAGTGAGTTACCAGCCTAAGTTCTAAAGTCTTAACAGCACCGACATACTCATATTTTGTGGTATTTGGTGTAAAATATATGTGAATTGTATAAGGTGAAAGCTCTCATATATATCTAACAAGGGTGTTTATGGGCGGGGTTTGTATTTGTAATGTCATAATAGGTTGCTTCATAGTTCCGGTTAGGTTGAGCTGTATTGGGAAGATTTGTGTGAGTGAAAAATAGAATTAGGATATATCATGCTAATGCACATCCTCCCACTGGTAGGTGGACATACGGCCTCGGTGGGTGTGTGTTTTCTATGATAGACGGATAGGGTAATAAGAAGGTGATTGGTGTTTCGCCCCTGAGTAGGGGGGGGGAGTTGCCCCTAGGGGCGGGTTGCAGCGAGGGGGGGGGGGATAATATGGTGCGGTAGCCGTGATCGTTATGCTCTATCTCAGTGTAGGCCATGTTTTGTGTGTTGGCACCTTACGGCGGCGTGTGGGCGGGACTGGGACGTGTTATTTTTAGTGTGGTTTTACTGGGGCAGGCTCGGTGGGGGGTACGTTGGGGTTGGGTTTCGCGAAACGAACGTCCGAACAAAAAAGCAGCCGTAGGGATCCGCTCACACAAACACCCCCCACCCCAGAAGCCACCACAACACAGAAGCCACAGACGGCCACCTAAACGACAACCCCACACCAACCACCCTCCGGACGACCACCGCAGGACCAACGCACCCAGCAAAACGTACCTCGACACAAGCACCACCGCCGTCACGTACACCGAGTCAACAGAAGCCAACTCAACACAGCACACACCACCCCACCCGGCCACAGCAACACACCTCAACGAAAACCACACAATCAACAGCTCCAACACCACCGCACAGACACATCACAAGCCCTACAAAACCCGACACAACACAGCCAAACAAACGCAGTCCTCGACAAGAACCCCCAAAAAAAAACGCAACCACCAACCCAACACCCGCCACGACCTCCGACCAACGACAAAGAAATAACCACCAAACCGCCACACACCACACATAAACACCCACGACGCCATCCCTAAACCTCAGAAAACACGCAGACACCAACAGCAAACACAACGACCGTCTCCGCAAACGAGACCCGCCACAAAGGCACCACCCTAACAGACAAACAACCAAACTCACCACTCCACGCACACACAACACTAGACAACACCCACCACACACAACCAGCACCCCACAAGAACTGCTCCAAAACAACCGCCACAGTCCGACCCCGGCCCACCGCCACAAAGACCCACCGACCACAAAAAAAAGGGAGCCGACAGAGACCACACTAAGAGCCACACCACAACAACATGGAACCACGAACCAAGCAGACAAATCAACCGCGCCCCAACCAACAACCAACACACCCAAAAAGGCCCAACACCGAACAAACGAAGAAACAAACCGCGCCCCACACAACAACAACACCAAGGTCGCACCACCGGCACACAAAACCAACCACACAAAGCCACACACCCAAGCAAACCACAAACCACAGCTTACGACCCACACCGCCAAACGAAACACAGCCAACGGCACCCCCAGTCACCGCAACTAACACAGGAACCACGGTCACATGCAACACCCGCAAACACAAAACACGAGCCACGCCACGACACACGTACAGACAGAACGGGACCATAAACGAACCAGCCCCACCGCCAACCAAAAACACCAAACTAACCGCCACCCTATCACGCACACAACCCAGAAAGACCACCACTGGTCACAAAAAACAAACACCGCCAACCAAACAAACCACGAGTCACACGACAAAAGCACCCACAACACCAAACACCACAGCACAAAAAACTAAAGGCAAACACACCGGCGCGCCCCCCAACATCTATACCAAGAGGACCACACCCTCACGCCCCACCCCACACCAAAAGACCAACAAAGAAAACCCCCACCCAGCAGGAACAAACAAGCAGGCACACGAGACCGAAACACACCCACCACACAACAACAACACAACCGGACCCACCAGCGCACGAACACACGGTCGGGAATACATCAACCACGCAACGGCCACAGCAAACCACACGCCAGCAGATAACTGAGCAAACAACTAGCAACATCACAAACCTCCTCCCGGAAAGCGTACACGAAGACAAGACAGACCAAAACACCAGAACAAACACAAAATCCGACCGGCCAGGACATCCCGCAACAACAACAACTCCTCAAGAAGAAAGACCACAACACAAAGCAAACACCCACAACCACCTCCCACACCCACCCAAGAACGGGACACCAACCTCCACCACCACTCGCAGGCCCCAAAAGGCACGAAGAACAACCTTTCAGACAGCTACCACACCCCGCTCCCAAGCAAAAAGCCAGAAGAAAACCCGAACACCACCAAACCAAACACACCAAAATCCTGCACCCCCCAAAAACAACCCTCCCACACGGCACGCCACCACACATAAACTACACCCGGCTCCGACCCAGAGACACACCGCAAAGCACTGGCATCAACCCAAACCACACCAAAAAACACCAGCACCACCCGGCCCCACAAGCAACAACCCCCAAAAACCGACAAGACACGCCACACACCCATAAACAAACAAACACGAGCCCCCGCAAAGTACCACCCACCAACAAACCGCCCACTCAGAAAACACGAGACACCAAACAGCAAAACCACAAACCGCAAAACCAACCAACCACCCCGCCACACCAGACCACACCTACCACACCACCTAAAAAAGGAAAACACCCCACAAGGCGGCACCCGGAACAACGACAACACGAAGCCACACCGCCTCCCAAGAACACCCAAATAAACATAAGACCGAACCAAACAACGCAGGAAAGAAAACACAACCCACCCCACCAACCGACAACCAACACACCACCCCCAACCGGCACCACCCCTCCACGACGCGACCTACCAACCCGCCACCAGCAAGACAACAAGCACCACACACCCAGCACCCTACCAAAAAAACCCATAGTGAGACGCAAAAAAAAAAAACCCACGGCCACGGTCCCCAGTTTTTTAAAGACACCACTCTAGCCGACACCAACACCACACCAATAAGCCAACAACAACACAACGAAACCCACCCACCCTCCCACCAAAACAGACAACTCCCAAACAGAATACTCAATGAAACGAGACCACCAGCCCCAGCCAACACCAACACCACACACAAACAACCCCTAACCACACACGCACATAACGCACCCACATCACCCACGCATAGGAAAACAAAAAAAACACACTAAACACCGAAGAGGATGCAACCACACATAACAACACTACACACGCCGGAACACCAAACCCAACCAAACGCAACAACAGCAGAACACACCGCCTCACCCGCCTACGACACAACTAAAAAAAACACCGAAACCAACGACGTCACAAAACCCACCCAAAACAAACACACAACACGACCGGATCAACCCACGCCAAAGAGATAAGACAAACACTACCAAACCGCTACTTCACAAGGCCAACCCCCACCCGAACACACAACAAAGACCAGCACGCAAACCGGAACAAAACCCCGCAACCAACCCACAGACCACCACCACAACGCAAAACCACCACAACGCCCGTCACGCAACCCATCACCGGCCCCCAGCACCACAAAACCCACCACAACCAAGAACCCGACCCCACCTACCGCACCAGACAGCAAGCCAAACCCGGCCACCACAACAAACACAACACGACACGAACCAAAACCCCACCACCCACATAAACCCATAACACAAACTACGACCCCGACACAACCAACACAACCACCAAACTCACCCCACCAAAAACAAAAAACGCCCAACCCCCACCACCAAACAACGAACCGCCGAAAAAACAACACAAAGCCCTCCGACACACCTAAAAAACACACACACGCAAACCACACACGCACAACCATCCCACACCAAGAGAGCAAACACTCAAAACGAGACCACGGAGACCCCCGCCCAAACAGCGCAGCGAAGTTTACAGCACCGACCCCAAACCACAACACAACCTCGAAAAACAGCCAACAACCCCCAACAAAACATAAACCTCCAAAAGATTAAAGGAAACAACCAGCACTAGGACAAACAAGACATAACAACAAACCCCCCGGACCGAAACCACCACCCCAGCAAACACGTTACACACACACGCCCCACACACACCGACCGCAGCCTCCCACCTCCAAAAACCAACAACCAAATCAGCAACAAAGCCGCCGCCACCCCACTACCACCCCGCCCACCACTCGACAAACCGTCACGCACCACACCCGAAACACAAGAACAAAAGCGACCGACCACACCAGAAAACGCACCAAGACCACACACACACCGAAGAAAACCAAAAAACACAACACGTACCAACCAACCGACACACCACAACGACCAAGGGAAAAGGCAAAAACATCAAAGCAACACCACCACCAACACACAAAACAAACACAAAAGCCCTACCGTAAGAACAGCACCCCACCCCGCAACACAAACCACCGAGCGACCAAACAACAAAACACCAAGCAATCAAATCCCGAAAAAAGACCCACCTCCACACACACCAAAACCAAAAAACACGTCCCAGCAACCCAAAAAACAACCCGCACCCCCGCGCCACCACCCACACCCGAGGCCACCAAAAACAGCAAAGCAAGGCACCCGCACACGACACACCGAGCAGACCAAACAGAGCTCAAAGCGCACCAACCACACACTCAAAAACACACACAAAGACATAAAAACAGGAAAGACGACCACCCCCTAACACGAAAAGATCACCAACAAACAAACCCCAACACACGCCAAAACAAACGTGCTAACGCGCCAGACACCGCCGCCAGAAACAGGCGCAATACACAAAAGCACACAAACCACACAAAAGTCACAAAAAAACACACGAAGACAAAACGCAACCAGACCAAACACGAAACCACATCACACCCAAAACAGCCCGACACCGACCCGCACACAGAAAAGACCAAAACCAGAAAAATACCACCCCACACAAAAAACCCAAACTGTCGCACGCAATCCACCCACCACCCAAAACGATCAGGACATCACCACCCGCGCCCCCTCCATCTCATCAGACACCCCCCCCCCCAGTCACTCAGCCAGAGCAGCCACACCCACCAACCCTCAGGGCACAGACCGCGGCCCACAGCCACAGCCACCAAAAAAAACCCAACCCCCACACCCACTCGGCACCCGCGCACCACCCAACCTCCGCGGAAACTCCCCCCCCACACCCCCGCCACCCCCCCCCCCCCCCACACCCCAAACACGCCGCCAGCCGACCCGCCGCGCGTACAACAGCCCCCCCACCCCCCACCCCAGCACGCAGCCCCCCACCACATTCCCCCCACAACCCCCCCCGGGCCGCCGAGGCGCACCACCCCGCCACCCACCCCCCTCCCCCCCCCCCACTACTAACCCCCCCCCACTCTCCCCCCCACTCCCTTTCTCCCCCCCCCCCCCTCCCCCCCCCTCCCCCCCCCCCCCCCCCCCCCCCCACTCCCCCCCCCTCCCACCCCTCTTCCCCCCCCCCCACCTCCCCTTCCCCCACCTTCCCCCCCCCCCCTCTCCCCTTCCCCCCCACCCCCTCCCCCTCCCTCCCCTCCCCCCCCCCACCCCCCTCCCCCCCCCCCCCCTCCCCCCCTCCCTCCTTCTTCCCCCTCTCTCACCCCTCCCCCCCTCCCCCTACCCCCCTCCCCCCCCCCCCCCCCCTCCTCCTCCTCCCCTCCTTTTCCCTCCTCCCCCTCCCCCCCCCACCCTTCCTCCCCTCCCCCTCTCTCCTCCCCCCCCCCTCCACCCCTCCCCCCCCTACTTTCCTCCTCCTACTCCCCCCCCCCCCCCCCCCCCTAAACTAAACAAACTAATTACGAGTCTGTATGGTGAATACGCCATATTGCCATAACTGACAATAATGTTTTTAAAATGTAATAAAATAAAGACTGATAACGTCCAGACAATCAATACGCCGTATGGTATGGGGCGGATACGCCGTATTGATGTCTGGAGAAGTACAGACTCGATAAAACAAAAAATTAAATAAACATCTCTGGGTTGTCTTCAGGGAAGCACTTTTGTTTAAGCTGAAGTCTTTAAGTTAGAATTTTCTTTTAGATCCTCATTTATTCTAGCTCATGCACGCTAATGTGCCCACGTGTGAGCCATTCTTCCGTCTTCGCATTTCGAACGTAATCGGGTCCTAGATTTAAAACTCCTTTGTAGAACCCCTTATGATTTTGGTATGCATGCGAGATTCCATTCTTCACATCTTTCTCACTTACCTTTAGTAATGGTGGGATCTTTTTACATTGCTCATTAGTGTGGTTTTTAAACCTCGGATGTGATCGCACCATTTGGTAAGTTACTTCATCATCACCATTGTAAAGGGTAATTTTCCCTTCAAAACGTTTTGTTTTAATTCTAACTTCTCTTAAGAACGGTTCGCCAACAATAATATCGTCCATTCCTTCATCACGATAAGCATCCATATCCTCCAAAACTGCAAAATCAGTCATAACAGAAAAAGTTCCACTAAAGATAGGCACTATTTCATTAAGGCTCCTACAGACATTATCCCTTTGTACACCATCTTATCTTTCATTATTGAATTATGAAACTCTTTGGACATCACATTGACGTACAATAAAGGGTAGAAGTTGACGTGTGTAAACTCAAATCCTATCATGCATGAGAACTTTAAGTTGTGAACACAATCAATATGGATCTTCTTATCATCGTCCCAATAACTAGGGTAATCATCAATTCCAGTATCAAGATCTTCATCCCTAGTTCTAAATTTCTCAATTACCTCACCTTCCTTAATGGTGGGCATCAAATCATCTCCTTGATTTATCCTAAGCTTAAATGGTTCATTTAGATCATTTAATTCAATGTAATCTTCCAAGAAAGGATCTAATGTTCTATTAATCACCAAAGTCTCTCCCATAAGCCTAGCTTCCAAATCAAGCTCCATTCTTTCTCTTAAACTTAACATGTAGACCCTCTTAATTAAACTAATAGCTGGTTTAACACTTGTGAAAATAATCCTTTCTTCTCCGATCCTTAAAGTAATCTTTCTTTTGTAAACATCAATCTTAGCACGGGCGGTAGACAAAAATGGCCTTCCGAGGATCAAGGGCACTTTGATATCCTCAGGCCTATCTAGAATTATAAAGTCTACTGGGAAAACAAATTTACCAATACCTATTAGCACATTTTCAGCTATTCCTTTTGGATATTTCACTGTCCTGTCTGCTAATTCAACTATCAACTTAGTGTGAGCTAATTCGCCTAATCCTAAGTTAAGGTAGGTCAAGAGAGGCATAACACTAACGCTAGCTCCTAAGTCAACAAGGGCATTATCAAAGCAAACATTATTAATAAAGCAAGGTAAAGTGAAACTCCCTGGGTCTTTCTCCTTTTGGGGTATGAAATTATTGATATGTGAAGCTTTATAGTGAGCTTCCGCGAATTGCGGTCCATATGATCCCTTCTTTTCTTCACAGTAGTACCCATTCAAACGACTTGGAAACGGAATCGTCATTTGTCTTGTCTCATACATTAGTGTATGGTTCTGTATAGTAGATACGACGTATTGGGAGGATCTAATATGGCGTATCAGTATGAATTAGCTTCAATAGTAGTCGAGATCGATTTAAGTTGATCTCTTGGGTTCGCTTCAATAGATCTAGGTAGACTTTCAAATCCTCTTTCCTGTAGTACCTTACTCATTTGCCCGATTTGAATCTCCAAAAGTCTTAATCGATGCTCCTTGGTTTCGAATGGCACCATCCGTCGAAGCTCGGATTTTTTAATCAAATTTGCCCAAGGGATCTAAGGTGTTCAAAATGGTCAAGGGGCACCCAAACGATCTCATAAAACGAATACTAGGTGGTTTACCTATTAATAGTTCATAAGGTGTCTCATTTTGAGGTTTGGTCACTAATACCCTATTCAGTACATAGCAAGCAGTGTTTACTGCCTCTGCCCAAAATGGGATGGGTAAAAGTGAGTCTGCTAGCATAGTTCTAGTAGCCTCAATTAGGGTCCTATTTTTTCTTTCTGCAACACCATTTTGCTATAGAGTTCTAGCCACACTAAACTCCCTTTTTATCCCTTTCTTAGCACAGAATTCATTCATAGCATGGTTCTTAAATTCTGTCCTATGATCACTTCTAATGATTTTAACTTTATGGTTTGATTGATAGTTTTCACCATATATATAATATATAATAAAATATAAAATATATATATAATCTAAAAACAACAATCAATGAAACCGAGAAGTAGTA
>BQNB010101909.1:9009-24369 GCA_026074375.1 Tanacetum coccineum
CAGTGCTCCATCTACCTCACAACCACCAACTTTACCACCATCTATGCAAATAACCCATGTTGCAGAAGAGGCTGCTATAATGCCCCATGATTCACCTTTCCCAAGAGGTCATTCACTTGGAAGTGATGAGGGCAGTATGATACTTAATGAATTGACGGTTCTTTGTACCACATTATCCAAGAAAGTGGAGACTTTGGAGTCCGACTTAAAGCAGACCAAACTGACATATGGTGCTGCTTACACTAAGCTCATTATGAAAGTAAAGAAGTTATAGCACAAAGTAAAGTCAAGCAAATCTAGAAGAAGGGTCAGACTTGTTGTTTCAGAAGATAAAGATGAGTTGGAGGATCCTTCCAAATAGGGGAGGAAGATTGCTTAGATTGATGAAGATGAGGGAATTACTCTAGTGCAGATGAGTGCACAGACTCAGGGGAGGCATCATGATTTAGAACCTGATTTTGAGTTTACTGCTCCTGAAGAAGATTATACTGTTGAGCCTGATATTAGTACTGCTAATGTACCAGTTAGTACTGCTGGTGCAGAAGTTAGTACTGCTGGTGCAGAAGTTAGTACTGCTGCTGAAAGTTTAGGGTATATTATAAGAAGTGCAGCAAAAAGTAAAGATAAAGGCAAAGCTATTATAAAAGAAGCTGAACCTGTTCAGAAAAAGACAAAGTTGCAACTAGAGCACGAAAGACTTAGATTGGAAGAAGCTCTGAGATTGCAAGAACAACTTGATGAAGAAGAAAGGCAAAGGATAGACGGAGTTCATGAAGAAGCTAGCACTTTCAATGCTGAAGAATAGGATAACATACAAGCTCAAATTGAAGCTGATGAAGAGTTAGCACACAGGTTACAAGCACAAGAAAGAGAAAGATACTCTGAAGCTGACAAGGCAAGATTACTTGTAGAGCTTATAAATGAAAGAAAGAGAAAATTTGCCCAACAAAGAGCTGAACAAAGACGGAACAAGCCCATGACTCAAGCTCAACAAAGGACTTACATGTGTAATTATATCAAGAATATGAAAGTCACACTCTACAACAATTGAAGAAACTTTCCTTTGATGAAGTCAAGGAGTTATTTGAGACCACAATGAAGAGGGTAAATACTTTTACTCTAATGGAGAGTGATGTTACAGTTCCTAAAGTTGTAGTTGGAAGCTCAAAGATAGATGTTGAACAAGAACTTAATCAAGAAAGTTCAAAGAGACAAAAGATAGGAGAAGGCTCAGAACCAGCTGAAGAATCAAAAGATGAACTATCTCAAGAACAACTACAACAGCTAATGATTATAGTTCTAGAAGAAAGGATGAATGTTGAAGCCCTACAAACCAAATACCTAATCATTGACTGGGAAGTTTACACTAGGAATATTAGATCTTTGAAGAATGCATAAGAATTTTGACAGGGATGATCTAGTCAAACTATGGACTCTAGTTCATGAAAGATTCAACTCAACAGAACCTACTAAAGATAGAAAGAGAACTTTGGGTAGAGTTGAAGAGGTTGTTTAAACCAGATGATGATGATACTCTATGGAAGCTTCAAAAGTATATGCATGATCCTTTAAAATGGAAGTTATATGATACATGTGATGTTCATCATGTGTCTATAGAGAGAGGACATGATATTTTCATGTTGGTTGAGAAAAATTATCCATTGATAAGAGCACTTATAACTTTGATGCAGAGTAACAAGCTGCAAGTGGATGAATATTCAGTGATGACAGATGAGCTTTTAAGGTCAATATTTATACTAGCAAACAGACCAAGACAGTAAAGTGTTTAGAAGCATCCTCTCAGCACAGATGGTTTAAGTCAGAGAAACTTGTAGATTTGAATGACAATCACAAGTTTAGGGGATGATTGTTGGGAATTAAGGGCTTCTACAACTTTATACTACTGGTTCAACTTAGTACTGCCATGAGAAGACTTAGTACTGTCAAGCTTAGTTAATACTGCCAGTACAAATTGTTAGTATTGCCAGTTTATTAGTATTGTTAGTTAGTATTGTTTCTTATATAGTTAGTACTGCTAAAGTGATATACATGAGTTATATTAGGAATAGATATGCATGATCACTTGACGCGTTTTGTAAGCCCATTAGGGTTTCCTTGGTGTATAAAAGGAACTCTACGGCATAGATCTAGATATCAGTTTTTCATATTAGTATTCATAGTTTGCATAGCAATCATAGTTAGTATTCATAGCTATTTGGTAATTCAAAATAGTATTCAATATATTGAAAGTTTAGTAAAGATCTTATTTTACTGTTTCATTGTTCTTTTTAGTATTGCAAACTAGATTCCGTAAAGTTTGTGATATTCTCAATCTTAGTTTCTACTATAGTTGTCTTGGATCTATCCAATATAACTAAGCTTTAACAAGCTAAGTAAGATCTGTCAAGAATGGATCAACAAGTAGTGTTCTAAAATGTGCGTCATGGCGGCACGAGGCGTGACCTCCACGTTACAAAATATGTTAGTTCAAATATTACGATATTTAATCTATACGATCTCTTTATGTTCTGGTGATGACAAACATGTAACCTGTAATACATAACGTAAAGTACGTAAGTTAAACCTTGAGTGTTTTTGGTTCGGTCGAGTAAATAGAGCAAGAGAGATTTAGGGTTTTATTTTCTTAAAGCATTAAACAAATAATGAATCCAATGTCTCTTTATATAGGCTCTAATACTTGGCTTGCAAGTCAAACAATCCCAATCCCACTTGGATTGATTGTTCGACCGACCAAGGAGAGGAGTGGGCAACCCGTAACTTTCCTTTTTCGAGTTTCTACATATTAGTCCTTCTATTTAACTTTTAACGACTAATATATTTTCTTGTCAAACACTTAATATATCTAACGGTCGTTTACTTATCACTATTAATATATTACATTTAATATATTAATATTATTGTTCTAAGTATTAACGCGTGCGTCCCCATAAACTCGAATGAATTTTCCAGACATATTATTTACATGGACATAATCTAACAATTCTAACAAAACAAAGGCCAATCAGCTCATTATAAGGACATTGACGCCAACGCCGAGAAATTCACGTCGACCATCGCTGACCACATAAAAGATGCACTTATTGAAAGTATATATAGCGATTTGGCAAGTTGCTTTCTTGATCCGTTATCAAATTCTACATTTGCTTTATCTTGTTTTACACGATATATTTTTCAGTTTTGCTAATATATATTCAACAAGCAAGATTATTCGCGCGTTGCTGCCGGCGTTAATTTTTCGCGCGTTGTTGCGAGGTATTAATTTTTTTTGTTCGGGTTTATTTTTTCGGTCTCATGTTTAATAGTTTGTTTTTTCTCTTATATTAAATGACAATTGCGCGTTACTGCGGGGCATTTTTTTTTCTTATTGTATTTTGTGCGGGTTTATTTTTTCGGTCTCATAACATCACACCATTGTAGCTAGCATTGTAGATACATTGCTTTAAGATGAAGAGTAACTGACATCTCTAATGATATATAATATAATGCCCGATATAGGGTTTTCTTTTTTTTTCTTTCAATAAAGGGAATTTTTTTTTGCCTAGGCCGATAGAAAGTCGTAAATAATAAAAAAATGAGAGTACGTCTCGTAATTTTTTTCTTCTTATTTTTTGCCAAAGAAGGGAGGGATTATAAAGTTTTGTTTTGTCTTTTTTTTGTTTTTTTGGGGCCGATGAACAGTAACCGGGGGATTATAAAGTTTTTTTAGCCGATTAACAGTAACCACAGGGACTGGGCCGACATAGAACGCACTGTTCATCGAATAGTATAGCCCGAACACTGTTCATCGATGAACAGTGTTTGGCATCTCAAATGATATATATAGTAATAAGAGCAACTCCAATGGTGAGGTTTTTAGATGACTTTTTACTATTACAAAAAGCTATTCTATAACTTGAAGCATTGTAACAAAAGGTTTACAAACAACTTTTTGATAAAGACTTGCTGTATGGCAAGCGTTTTATAGAAAGTGATCAAACTATTTTTATTAATTGTCTAGTTTGTTGAGTGTTCATCTTATACCCCTCATTTCAACATATTTGTATCACTTTTCTTCATTTTCATTATTCAGTTGCATTCTCTTCCAGTTTACTTTTTTTTCATCAGTTGCTTTATCAATTCAACAGAAGCATCATTGCAGTATAGTAATATTTATAAACATCCTTCATTATGCATATATTTATTAGCCTCCAATTATTTGTGTGACGACGACATCGAACAACTTTTAGCACAAGTAAATGAATTCATCATCGAAGTTGATAAACTAGTCTATTTTGTTCGATGCGTCCTTCGTTTTAGTTTGCTTTTCAGTATGTGTTATATTCTCTGTCAATATTCCTCTTTATGTGTCTTTGCTTGTCAAGTATGTAATTATTGTTAGGATCTAGAACTAGATAGATCTTCTAGCCTTTGTGGTTGTGTAGTACTTATGTAATCACAAGTATATACGTGAGAGTCTCATTTTTTAACAAATTGTTTGGGCGAAATAATAAACATTGAGTATAAAGAAGAACATATATAAAACATTGTATAAATCTATGGTATATCACTATAATTCAATGCACATACAATAACTCACTGTCTATAAATAAGGAATCAACAGATTCTTTATATGTCAGCTGAAATGTGAACATGGACCAGCTACGGATATTATCAGCTGGAATAGGCTTCTTAGTTGATCGCATAATCTCTTTAATAATATACCAGCTCGAAACATCTACTTGAACTGCCAGCTGAAACCACTTAAATGCCATCAGCAGAAAACGTACAATCTTAACAGCAGAAACTCGAACATTTGTCGTTTCAATTTTTCTCTAACATTATCCAATGTAAGATCAGTTTATATTCTATAAAAAATTCCTCCTATCAATGCATACTCAATGTTATAAATCAAGCATTTGCTTGTCAAGTATGTAATATATTCTTTGTTATTGTTCTTTTCAGTTGATACGAATGTTTTGTTGTATTGTAAAAGAATATATTCTTTCGTACCATATGAAGCCTATACAAACAATACGAGTAGCACAAAGTGCATACATAAGGGTAGTTTAGACAAAATATGCATACATAAGGGTAGTTTAGACAAAATATGTGTGAAAAGCTTTTGAAAAGTTTTTGTGCATTGGAGTGTATTTGTATGAATGACTTTTTTGTTAATATAATAGTTAATGTGAGTAAATTATAATTGTCTTAATGAGAAAAGTCTTTGATAGATTGAAAGATTTGGAGATGCTTCTTAGCCAGAGATAAAATTCTAAACTCAAACTTTCACCTTAATCGTCCATTAATTCATTTTCTTCAAGGATAATTGTTATAAGTACAATTTCAGACTGTGGTTGGGCTTTCTCATGTTTTGTGTTAGCTGGGTAGTTTTGCTACGTTGAGATTCATTTATTTTTTCTGCTTATACTTTTGTAAAATAAATCAATTAAGATTAGTGTTCAGAAAGTCTACTTATTTTGTAAAAATTTTATACGATAAAAAGATACTAGAATAGAACTGTTAATAATTGTGGGAATTGATAGATAAAATTTAAAAAATAATACTAGGGAGTAAATAAGATGCACCATGTTCATAATTCCTAAATAAGTATTCAAAATAAATGACTCCATAACCGGCTTGTTTATCACATACATTTGTGCATAAAAAATAGATAGCAGGTATAACTCGTGCTGGTTGTGCGGCGGATACCCTGTGATTAACCGAAGAAAAACAAAAGAAAATTAATTTTAATCAGCCCGGTTCATCATTTTTATAGGTTCTGACCGGTTCTCTCCGGTTCGTTTTCAGTCGGCTTTTATTTGCTAGCCGAACCACTGACCACTCATGTTCCCGGTTGAACCCGTTGGTTCGGTCCTGCTTTCAAAACTACATGTATTAGCATATAAATTGTATAAAACTTTGTGTGTTTTATTATTTTGTACAATGTGTATAATAACATGTACTTTTTATTTTAGGGGTGTTTTAAAAATTACATTAATTAGTATTGGGTGTTTTAAGAATAACATTAAATGTGTTGACCACTCAATAAGTATGTATTTATGCATTGGTTAATTGTACATATTGCATGAATGTTTGTATTATTGAATTTCAACTTTTTGTTGTTTGCATTAAAGATTGTACAATGTGCATCAAAACTTGTATTACTTAATTTTTTGCATTAAATGAAGAAAGAGATACTAATTTGCTTTATATGTAGTATAGATATGTACATATCTAAGCAGTAAAAGTAAGAAAAAGAAAAAAAAGTGATCTTAAGATACGTACATATTGTGATTCAGTCAGTTATGTTAGTTCAATATCAAAAACTTGTCTCATCCCATTCTAACTGAGACATTCTACATTTATCATAAACTTGAAGATTATTGCATCAGTTCCAAATATGGTATATAAAATGTAGAGTAAAGTATATTTTTAGTCTTTGTGGTTTGGTGTGATTTTTAGTTTTGGTCCAAAATAAATTTTTTTTTTGTTTTAATCTAAAAGTGATACTTTTGTTTCACTTTCAGTCCAAAAGCATGTTTTTTTGTCCTTGTGGCTTGGTGCGCATTTTACTTTTTGTCCAAAATTTCATCATGTTTGGACTGAAAGTGAAACAAAATTATCATTTTTAGACTAAAACCAAAACTTTTGGACAAAAAGTGAAAAACGCACCAAATCACAATGACCAAAAATGTACTTTACTCTAAAAAGTACTCATCTTCACCAGAATTGTATAATGGTGGTTTACGCGCTAGTATTGAAAGTGTTCCAAAAATACATAGATACATATGAATAAAGACTAAAGTTCAATCAGCTCATTCTTTTACTACTGATAGCTGCGACCATTCTAACATGGGACGAATAAATTCTTGGAGACTTGGAGTCATATTCTTGGATAAACATCAAAAAGGCTGAAATATTCTCTAGACGTAACTGAACACACCAAAATCTAAGCAACATTTTGAATTTATTATTGAGTTCCTGGTTTAATTTATAAGCAATTTTGAAAGAAACCAAAGAAGAATATAGTAACGTACTCGATTTTTCAAAGCTTAAAAAATTTTTAGGGGGGGGGGGGGGGATTAAAAATTAATAGACATCACTAAACACATTATTGTATTGAGTGTTTTGTGGCGACGTTGTTGTGGTTTTGGTGAACCTATCGCATACCAAATCCATTATATACATCCCTTCAGTGTGATCAATTAAATAATTTCATCTTTTGTAATGATTTGATAAAACTTGTATCATAAATGCCTTACTCTTGAACTTTTTTGTCTTTCATGTTCCTACGATGTACTTACCTAGCATAATTCCCTTGCAGAAATATGTAGTACAATGAATTGAGTTATGTACAAACAGTATTAAAGCTAAAGGGCTGCTTTATGTTTAGTACAAGGCTCTCATCCAGTTTCTTTTTTTGAATAATCGTGAGAGTAAGGAACATTGGTTCCTTTGGTACGCACTGTGTACTTGCCCATATACAAGAATCTTGTGAATCGATGGCCGGATCATGTCATGCTCTAGTTTCGAAAAGCAAGGGTAGGATGCCTCAAATGCGTAAAGTGGTAAACCACTTAGAGCGTCCGGTGTAATAACGAAAGACCTTCGCCAGTCCTATGTGGCAATCGCCATCTCCTCGCCACCATACCCCATGTCTCGCCGTTTCATCGCCGATTTTGAAATCGTTGGTTAACCAACGCACTAGACGACAAAGAGAAAAAGCAATCGAACGTTGGCAACGGCCAGAAACTTAAATGTGTTACTTTTTTTATTATACAATTTTCACTATAAATATATCTATTTCACTTCAAATTTAAAACACAAAAACATACAACAAATCTTCTAATAATTCTCTCGCAACACAAAAAAAATGTCTCAAAATCCAAATGAGCAAGGGTATTTCACTCACCTTCTCAATCCTAACCCGTCATACCAATAAGAAAATGCATCAAACCCGTCTACATCATAGTCACAAAAGTCAATTTCTTCGCCGTCATACCAATATCATGCTTTTGGTACGCAATATGCTATGTCTCAACCGTCACCCGAACAAATTTATCGACAACAACAACAAGCGTTTCATAACTACCAACTCAACAACCAATTCCAAAATCTCCAACAACAACAAAATGCGCCATTTTAAAATCTCCAAAAACAACAGATAAGGCCTTTTTTCAACCATTCACAGACCATCAGCCATCGATTCAAAGAACCACAACCACAAACACCCACCAAAGATAACCGTATCCGCAAACGAATGGCGAAACGAGCCACGGTGGATTTGGCCGAGGATGACGAGGAGGAGGAAGAGCAGACTCGTCATTGTGCACGTGACGAAGAAATTTTGCAAACTGAGTGTTGGATCGAAACCTCTGAGAACGGCCAAATCGGAGCCGACCGAAGCGAGGATTCATTTTGGTGACAGATTATGCAAGATTTCAACAATAGTACAACTCAAGGTTTTCGTACTAGAAATATCCTCACAGGTAAATAGAGCAGGATAAATGTTGATTGCCAAAAGTTCAACGCTATTTACAAACATCTTGAAACGTAAAAGCGGGGAAAATAAGGCTGATCATATCGAGACTGCAAAGATCACTTTTGCAGCTCAACAACCAAAGGGGAGAAAGTTTATGCTAGAACACGTGTGTCGTATTTTAAAAGGTCACTCCAAATGGGACGCGCCGAAACCCCTTGAAACGGATGATCACACCGAAATTTTTAGGCCTGATGTGAGACCTCGCCCCGCTGGCAAAACTCGACCCACAAAAAAGACCAAATCTGAAACGACTGGGAGCAGCGGTGGAAGTGCATCGGGTGCATCGGGGTCTATATCTGATTCTGTATCTGAGGAGTTAAGGCGCAAATTATAACCAGGAACATCCGCATACGAGGCAAAGAAAGAAAAAGAAATAGCGATTATGGAGTTAAAAGAATTTGAGTTTCTCACGATTGATCCAGATAAGTTGCAGGAACATAAAGCGACCATTATCCGAAAAAAGCAAGAAAAAATAATTGCAAAATATGCTCAACAGTGACCGGGCCGAGCAATATTCTAGTTTTTTTATTTATCTTATGTTTTTTTTCGTATCGTATTTTAATTTGTGTTGTATTTTTATTTTCGTATCGTATTTTAATTTCCATAATGTATTTTTATTTTAATGAAATAAAATTATTTTGTGTGAAAAAATAAGACATAAATAAATAAATGGTGGGTGTGGTGCCCAAATGACATGGGTGAGGGTACGTTATGAAGGAGGGTGTATTTTGAGTTGTTGTGTTGAAATGATGTGGCACTGACGTGGCACTAGTGGGACCCAAATGGCATGGCTTTGCCATGCCATGATACCCTTTGCTCTTACACTACAAGAAAAACAGGAACATGCGAGGGGATTTTCCCCGGCGCCCATTATCGTCGGATAAACCCCACTAAATGACAAAAAGTCATTTGAATTTCTTTGACCAAACACGCCGAGCTTGGTTAAATTTGACCAAAAGCTTCCCCGACAACATGGTATCGGGGAAAGTTTGGTCTAGTTTAACCAAGCCCATGACCAAAAATTTTAATGAAAATCTTGGCGGGGTGTTTTCTCGCCAAGGTTTCACGGAGGACATGTCCTCGGGGAAAAGTTTGACATGGTTTGACCGGTTTTGGCTAAGTGATTAGCACTAATGATGGTGGGGTGCTGACGTGGCGTAATTTTTCCTAGAGGACATGTCCTCGGGGAAAAGTTTGACCTGGTTTGATCGGTTTTGGCTAAGTGATTAGCACTAATGACGGTGGCGTAATTTTTTTCCCGAAGACATATCCTCGGGGAATAGTTTGACTTGGTTTGACCGGTTTTGGCTAAGTGATTAGCACTTATGCTGGTGGGTGATGATGTGGCGTACTTTTTCCCCAAGGACATGTCCTCAGGAAAAAGTTTGATCAGATTTGACCGGCTTTTGCCTAAGTGATTAGTACTAATGCCGCTGGGTGATGGTGCGGCGTAATTACCCATGACTATATCCTAGGGAAAATTTGACCAAAACGTTGACCTTGTTTAGCGTAATTACCCGTGACTATATCCCGGTGGTGTTAAATTATATAGTTATGCCAAGATAAAATAACCAAAATAACTGCAATATCGTCAAACTGAACGATGTTAAACCATAAAACCATTGGTTGTCATTTCTGAACTTTCCAGGTGGTTCAGAAGCTTTCAAAATTGCTATTAAGGTTTGTTACGATTTTGAAACCATGTTGCGCGGATTTAAACACACAAAGAAGTAAAATATACGAATTACATTACAAATTGATGAAAATTTAAACACTGAAGCATACGAATTACATAAGAAATCGATAAAAGTTTATACATTAAAGCATACGAATTACACGTCAAATACTAAGTTGATATGGCTAAATGACAAACTACTCCAAACCAAGTTTTCCCATGTCATTGTAAACCTCGTGAAGTAGTGCAGTTGAATCATGTGTGTGTAGTTCCAGATGCATATGCATTTCTAATGTTGCATCGAGTACCTTTATCTTTCCAATCAAGAGCTTGCAGTGGGAGTATTTTGTATTTTTAGAAGGTCCCACAGAATCACTTGGAGGTGTTGAAGGTCTTGGAGAAGAAATTGGAGTCGTTGAAGCTCCAAGAAAAGCGGCCAATAGACGGGCTCGTTCCTCTTTCCATAAAAAAATAACATCCAAAATTGTTTTTCTTAGGCGTGTTTTAAAGAGTTATGAAATAATTTTTTAAAAACTATGTTGGTGCAAAGTATTTAATATTTTATCTATACGATCTCATTTATGTTTTTGGTGATCGACAAACAGGTAACTTGTTAATAATAACGTACAGTGGCAAGTTATCGTAATCACAAATCTTCACTGCTGTACATGCATCAACATCTCTTCGAACATCTAAGTATTGCATCAAGTACGAACATTGGTTTTACAAACGAACGTAAATCACATGTAAGGTATGTGTACAAACAAATCATTTAAACAGATTAGTGATCAAGAAATATAATTTTTCTGTTAATAATCCTCAAAACAATTCTACAAAACTATATTTTTACAAATTACACAAAATAGTTTGCTAAATAAAAACAAAATAATTAATGTTTTATTTGAAATACAATTTTGAATTCAGTTTCCCCCCCCCTCCAAAAAAAAACTGTATACGCTCAGCAGATAACCTTTCAACCCAATAAAGGACAAAATCAAAGCGTCAGTCTAGGGGGGCCCCTTAGTGCCTAGGGCGGCCACCATATATATATGGGCCGCCCTGGAGCCATCAGTCTGACCGTTCGGATTTTCCCTGCCTTTAAATACTGCACTCTCTCCTGCAGAATAAGAACCCTCTTTGCACAGATTTTTCAAATTCATTTCTCTCTCTAAAAATCCCCTTTCTCTCTTTAAATCTCTTGATTACTAACATAGTTTAATCTTGTTTAAATGTGATCCAATCCTCTATCCTTTACTTCTTCCCTCATGTGCAAGAGAAGAACTTTGGTCATCTTCAAAAAAAGATCCAAATTTACTGTCGTTAGTTAGTCCATTTGTAACATTTGTTACATATAAATCAAGTCCATGTCTTCCAATCTTTAGTAGTGTGTAGATCCAAATGATGTATATATTTGGATGGGTTGATTGTGGGTTGGTTAGTATTTTAGGCCTTAAAATACATTGGTGAAGTGGTAGATTGGTTCTAGCTAAGATTAGGACTCGACATCTAGCTTAGTGTCAGAAAATAATGTAAGCGACGTGGTTTATGTGTTTAGGCCATAAAACACAAGGTTTGTTATGTTGGGCCATAAAACATAACGGGTTTGGTTGTACCCGATTAAGAACTCGACATCTAGCTTAGTGTCGAAAAATAATATAAGCATTGGTATAAGGTTTTCTCCGCCGAAAGGGAACTTGTTGATTAGTGAAGTAACTCTCGAGTTGGATACTCGGGGAGTGGAGTAGGGCGAAGAGGAGCTTCATGACCGAACCACTATAAATCACTGTGTCCGGTTTGCATTTTCTTTTACCTTTCTCTTTACTTATGTCTTTACATTTATCGCTTTACTTTTACACTTGCATTGTGCTTATGATTGTGTGAATCGTTGTGTATGTTGTGTTAGACATGGTTGTGTAGCTCTTTGTATTAAACATTGTGAGTGTGGATATATTGGTAGAATAAGTGCTAGTTATTGTAAATCCATTATCGACACTTCTCATATTACGTCAAACTTGATTGGTGATTTGATACAAAAGATCTAGTCCGAAAACCTCTTCTGGAGGCGGTCCCATAAATCAGGCGGCCCCCTGATATACTTGGCGGCCCCCATATATATATGGGACCGCCGGTAGAAGAGTGATGTAATCTTTGATCTTAAAGTTTTTTAAAGGAAAACGTATTCACCCCCCTCCCCCTCTACGGTTTCCATAATTGGTATCAGAGCCACGTCGCTCTAGTTTTCAAAACAAATGGTTTTTAAAATAGAGTACGATCCATGTATCAAATTACCCATGAAGGGGGATTAAATATGAAAAGTGTTTTGTTGTTTGATTCGTACTAGTTTTGTTATTAAATATACTTCGTATACTAGCTTGAAGGAAAATTTTCTCAAAAGAACTTGGAAGTGTCAACTTATGTTTGTCTAAGTCGTAAGAGTAGAAATGATGTCTAAAACACGAAATTTATGTGCTGGAACAACTTTTTAAAGTCTTATGTTCTACAGTTAAGTTACCAAATGATTTTGAACAAAAAACGTGTTTTGGGTTCACTAGTAGCGGTCCCATAAATGTTCGGGAGGCCCCCAAATATATCTGGGGGCCGTCACCTTTATGGTAGCGGTGCCATTTTAAAGATAATTGAGTCTACTTTCTTTTAAAAGAACTTCCAAGACTTCATTATTAAATTAAATAGGTTAGAAATGAAAAATTCTACATAGTGGTCAAAACTTTATGTTTCGTTTTGACGTAAAACTTGTAGTTTACTTTTTCTTTTAAGCCAAGCATTTCTAGTCAATGTATATTTGAAAAATGGTACATTTATATTTTCAAAACATTGATCTTGATTAATTTTTAAAATGGGGAGGAAATTATTTTATTTATGAATAAAATCAAGCTAAGTATACATCGGTGTATTTAATACACAAAACGACGACGAATATCTTTATGTGCATGCTAAATGATTATGTGTATTTACTTGTATCGTAATTATGTTAATAGATACTATTAAGTGAGCATTGCTATTTGTAATTGAGCTAATTATATATCTAAACACATGTGCCATGTATGCTATTTGTATGTTACTAGTTTTCTGGATTATGCCTAATAGGAATTACGCTAGATTTCTTGCGTTAAGTTGCAAAATTGTTTGTGCATTGCATATAGGCATAGATCACTATATTTACAAGTGTTACATAAACATCTTGTAGATCATTTTGAGTGTAGTAACCCATTTAGAAATGAGAGTTCAATAGTTTGTCAAGTGTGTGGAAAAATAATGTCCTAAGATCATTTGTTAAAACCGGTCACTAAAATATTTCCAACACATTAACTCTCTTCCAACAAAATGTCTAAATCTTTTCATCATCTTGCGTTGTTTGGCCTTGGGTTGGTTAAACAAAATAAAAGATTGTATTAATACATTGGTAATTAAGTAAAAGAAAATGTATTTTTAAACTTTGCTTGTGCTTGCATTGTTCTAACACACACATAATTATATTATTTTTATAAACGTATAATATTTTACAAAAGATGTGTGTTGTATAAAAATGGTTAGGAAAATCATTTATATACTCATAAAATGTCAAAAACTATGCATAATATACATATCAACAAATAGTTTTTCGCACAAGCAAAATATATGAAAAAATATATGACAATCTGAAGTAATAAAATAACTTGTCATATATTCATCAATCCTCTACCTTACAACTAGTTCTTAGGATTCAGTGAAACACACTATGAAAATCTTTATTTGTCTTCTTTTAAAAGATATGTTCGTGAGGGGTCAGAAATGATTTCGAATATATATCAACTCATATTCAAACTTGTGATTGATGTTATTATCGAAAATATATTGATATGAATTTTGAGTAATGGACTAGGGAAATTCAGATTTTTATTTGTCTATCAACGTTAACTAATTGATTGACCGAGAATAAAATACATAATGGACGAACTTCATGTTCGACTCAATATTTTGAGGCTAACAGAAAATAACGACATCCTCTTCAAAGACAAAAATAATCTGCATCAGATCGTAACTCGCACTTGTGTAAATGATGTCATATTGAGTCTACTTGTCCAATAGTTGTGTTCTAAATATTTGACTAATATATGCATAAAATACACAATGAAGTAGGATTGACGACTTGAATGTTTTGTCCAAAATATCTAAGTAATTTACCTTGCAATGCACTTGGTAAAGTCGTTATTTCCGAAAAGCCAAACATGAGCAAATGCACAACATATGTAACTGTAGAATACTTATATTATCTTACTACTTAACCAATCAACAAGAAACTAGAGAGAGAAAGGAATGGGAGGAAGGTTTTTAGAGAGAAAAAGGAAGAGAGTAATATTAAATTAAGAACTACGTGAAATAAAAACCAACCAACACCCTCTCCAAGCTATGGAGAGTGTTAGGATTAATGTTTTCTTAACTTAGTACCGACAGTACAAATAGTTAGTACTGACAGTTATACTTAGTACCGACAGTACAAAGTATTAAGTACTGTTAGTTAGTTAGTACCGTTAGTAGAAAGTTAGTTAGTACCGTTGAGAAGATATTTAAAAGATATTTATGAGATATTATATAAAAAGATATGTAAGCCTTTTAGGGTTATCCTTGATATATAAAAGGAACCTTAGGCATAGTTAGATAATAACAGTAACACACAATATTATAGACAACATACAATATCATAGTTAGCAATCTGTAATCTTCAAGAACACTTTAACAAAGTTGTTATTCAGTTGATTCATTGTTCTTCTTAGTACCTGTGTTAAGATTCCGCATTAACACAAAGTATTCATAGTCATTGTTTCTACATAGTCATTTGTATTTATACATCCTGGCTATCATCCTTTATAGGCTGCAAAGATCCATTCAGTTTATCCAGGACCTTCAAGTGGTATCAGAGCCTTGAGAAACTCTGAATAAGAAGAACAGTTAAAACCAGTTATTCATCTCTAACCAACAAATCTAAACATGTCTGGAACACAAGATGAAAATCCACCACCACCACCTCCACAAGAGACACAACAAACTCCAACACAACAAACTCCACATACAGTCTCAACCATCAAGCTACCTATTCTCAAAAAGGGAGAATATGATATATGGGCTATGAAGATAGAACATTATT
>BQNB010101910.1:2939-24369 GCA_026074375.1 Tanacetum coccineum
TTCCATTTTACTTACTAAGCCTCGTGTTTACAATTTAGTTGTTCAATGTTTTGTAGGTTCAATGTGATGAAAGTAAGGCCTTAAATAAAGGCCTATAATTTGGAAGCAAGGATTAGAAGTGTTTAGTTTATGCATAGAGCTTAGTACTAGATACCAAGCTCGAATCGATGTTGAACCCCCCAAGTGACGTAAAATATTTTGTAAATGTTATTGTCAAGTGTCAAAGTCTTTTGTTATAGTATTGTATAAAAATGTATGCAAATGGGTCAAAAGAAGAATGTTAAATGGGTAAAAAGGATGTTTAGCTAATCACCCATCGAATTGTAAAGTAGGTTTTTGTGCGTCCTTGGGACCATGAATGTTATGAACATGGTTTAATATGTTATGATAATGAATTCTAGAAGTTTTTGTAAAGTATCGAGTCACGAAAGATAAGTCTTGGGTAAAAAAGGTATAACATGTAATTTAGGACTTTTCTGCATATGTTTCAGCAATTTATGTGGTCTGATGGCCCAATATAGCGTATCCACGTTTGTGGATACGGCGTATTGAGGTTTAGGAGTAATACGGCGTATCCATTCTCATGGATACGGCGTATTGGGGTCTAATGATCTCAGTTTGTTTGGTCGATCTTGTTTGTGTCGTAAAAACTAAAACGTAAAGAGTTAGAAGGTGTGCTTTATACCGTTGGAAAGGTATTTGAGTCTAATTTATGTTTATGATAGTTTTAATGGTTGAATGGTGATGTATTTTAGTCAGTTTACTAAAATGGGACATAAGGTCATTTTTGGTCATGCGTTCAAGCAAAAAGTTTTATAATTTATAGTCAATTTTAAAGTCGGGAAAGGGGTGTTTCAACTTGGTATGAAGTAGGTTTCCATGATAGGTTGCCTAAACTTAGACCACTCGTAGATGCGTTGCCGTAAGTGTAAGGTAGTGCGGAAAGGAAATGCCTTAGTTATAAGGTGGATTAAGTTCTTGCGGAAAATAAAATGATAGTGCTTAGACATTGAATGATTATGACATGTAGTATATGTTATTTTTGCCATAGACTAGGGAATATGATTGCGGCTAAGAATGTAAAACACTTATTGGAGAAGTGTTAAGTGCGGAAGTGTATGTTTATATGATGTAAAATCTATGGTAGGTCATTTAAATGTCTAAGTGATGAAAGATATGTATGATGGTATGAGTTTATGAAGTGTTGAGCTAGGTAAAATGCATAGGATTACATTTTAGATGTATCATGATGAAAATATGTAAGTTAGGGTAAGTAAATGAGTGAATGCTTAAATTATGAAAATTGCTTAAGCTAAAATTTCGATGAATCAAGAATAGATGCTTGTAAGCATGATACGTAAATGTATGTTTTAGACGTGAAGAAGCATAATACATAGAAAACACGATAACTTAATCGCAATAGCGAAATACGGATAAATGTGGTGAATGAATGATGTTTAAGAAGAGTTGTGCTAGAAATCTTAAATGATGCTAAATGCGCTAAATGAATGATAAAGAATGAATAAAATCATGTAGATATATAAAGGGGATGTATGATGAGTACAATGAATTAATGAGCGTGTCTTAAAGTAAACCAAATGTGAGGTTTATATACGTGAAAAAGTCTAACGGATTAAAATGATGTATTGGTATATAATTGATCATGAGGTCAGCGTGGGGTTGACAAGAAAACAATTAATCAAATGTAGAAATGCAAATGAATATGTAATACATTAGATTGAAAAGTATCATTTGGATCTTGTAATATATAATGAAAGATGATAAAGTGTGAGTTAGACTTGCGTAAGGAAATAAAAAGTGGAAATGAAAAAAGGGTTATGTGATAACCGGTGATTTATCTAAGTTATAGTATCCTAAAATACTATGACTACACACTTTCATATTTCTATCTGAATTAAATTCTATAAAACAGTTCAGATTTTGACTTCTAATTGACTTTTACGGTGCGTAAACAGTTACGCTGTAACCGGCTGTCAATTAAGATTTTTCTACTATAATCAGTCTTTTACTTCAAACTATCACTTCCTAAACACTCACGTTTGCATTGTTCACTTATGTAACCTTTGCTGATTTTCCACTCTCATAATGTTCTATTTAGTCCTTTGACTGTTGATTTTTACTGTTGTTCAGTCAGACTAGTTACCGTGTTAACGGTAGTCAGTTTATGATTTATTTAATCAATAGTTCATTTATTTCTTGAATTATCTTATTTTGGATGATTATATCTATACTTGATAATTTTTGGGAGATTTATCCCGCAAACTACTTAAAATGTCAAACAACGCGTTCCGGCACGTCCATTAATGTCCATACTTAATCTAAAACAATTTAACTATAATACCTATGGTGTTAATATTCAAAGTTTAAGTAAACATATATTTGAATCCGTTAAAAATACAAGAAACTTTTGGGTCACGTTTTAAAATCACGAACTATGAACGATAAGGTAACCCGACATAAAATGAAGCAACCAGAAGCCTCCCTTGGATGCCACCAAGGCCGGACACCCCTAGGAGACCACAAGGCATGTTTTTAGGAGCTATGTCTATTCATGCATCTTATTTACTCTTATCTTTTTTTTAAACACACATCACCAACACATAGGAAAATTTCTCTCTTCCTCTCCTCCTTTCTTCTTTGTTTCATCCCAACACCAACACACACAAACAATGCATTTTTCTTCCATTTTGATCGAGAACATGAAGATTTAAACGTTTTCGGGTTGTATCTAATGATCGTGGGTGAATAAAAACAACGTTTGGGTTGTGGTTAAGCTCTAATCTCATTTTGAAATCCTACTTTGTAAGTCATTTTCTTTCATAAATCTTCGTACTTTTAAATGTCTAATGATGCATAGATGATAGTTGTACGGTGCGCTTTCTAAAAATCAAAAGCTAAAACTTATGAAAAACTTAATAAGGGTGCGTTTGGGTCGAACAAAAAGAAAAAGGGAAAACAAAGATTTATCATTTTAATGTAGTGGTTGTATTGATGAAATAACATTATTTTCGTAATATAGCTTATAGCATATTTGGCTTATTTATGAGCACAAAAGTACTTATTTTGGGCTTATGTTGCGTCGAACACAAAAAGAAACAAAAAGAAAATGGTTTTGGTCATTTACCTCTTTTGTCATATTTTTATAGCTTATTCTCGTAGCTTATTTAGATAACTAAAAGTATTTCGTAACTTAACGACTTATTAATAAACTTATATAGCTTATTTTGGGCTTATACTATATTCGGCCCAACAAGGACAAATAAGTCGCGGCTTATTTGTGCCTTGTGTGGCCTTGGCTTATTTTGTGGTTTTTGGTTTAGTTTATTTTCGATACTAGAAGTGCTTATTACTTATTTTTGTAACTTATTGGACGTGTTTTGGGCTTAATATATCATTTGGTAGTGTTTGTTTGGCTTATACACACCACGGCCAAACTAAGGCCCAATAAGCTTCGGCTTATTTTTAAGATCCTTCGTTTGGCTTATTTTTTGACTTATTGATAGTGCTTATCTTAGTCCAAAAATATCAGTTAAAGAGGTAGAATAGCTAGTTGTGGTCATTAGGCCGGATAGCCCATTATGAGTCCATTAAGCTCGCGGCTTATGGCTTATTTGATTACACAACTTATTTCGTTGACTTACTACTTTGCTTATTGGACTTTGTTATTTTTGATTTATTGATATTATTGAATTTTATTGTGACACCCTGAGAATTTCCGTTCAATAATTTAGCCGTTTCCGTTAAGCAATTTGAATTTTTGAAGTTTCGTTTAATATTTACGTGACACCGAGAAGTATTCCAGCTTTTATCTAAGAATCGTCTCCGGGAGCGAACCGGGATGCCTAATGTTGTAGTATTTTGGCAATAGCAACGTTTTTACATTTTATGGCAATATTTAAATTTTCATAATTTTCGGAGATACCGTTATTCGTTTCGTTACTTGCGTTAATCGTGGTTTACTTATAACATGAGTTTTTACATGCAAGACTTGGAAATTAAATCAATTGGGAAGCACTAGCAAAATAAAATGAAGAAAATTAGTTGGCCCCCTCCCTTTGTCTTGTTCGGCACAAACAAACACCCTTATCACCCTTGGTGAGTAAGTTTGAATTCAAAATCAATAAGACAAGCCTTGATCACATGATTTGTTATAACTTGAATTTGATTGGAGGATCAAATTGGTCCCCTCCCCCTTCTTGTCTCTTGTACATGAGACACACACACACACACACATTTAGTGTGTGAAGTAAACTTGTATTATTTAACCCACTATACTTCCATTATCTCATTCATAACACACATACACTAAAAATTTGGTTTTTCTCTTCTTCTTGCCTTCTTTTTTTCGAACCACCCAAGACACACACACACTCTTTCATAATTTTTCATCTTTGATCAAAAACACTTGAAGATTCATTGAAGGTTTGATTATTTGTATCATCCGGGTATTAATTAAACAACATTTGGGTTGTTCTAATCTCATTCTTCCTTCTAAAAACCTTCTAACTTTGTAAGTCTTCAAATTTTTAAATAACTTGTATTTTCATAATTCTCATGATGCATACATGCTAGTTGTACTACTTATTTTGTGAAAAACAAGATTTTAAAACTACATAAACCCTAAAAGGTGTACTTATGGTTTAAAATATATGTAAAGAAATATAAGGAAATTTTAGTTTTGTGACCGTGGTTATTTTCATGTAATAATATTTGTACTTTTGAGCTTATTGCATTTAGCTTATATGTGTGAGCTTACTTGAAAGCTTATTTGATTATTTTGAGCTTATTAGGGCTTATATATGGTTCGGCCAAACTAGAAAAGAAAGAAGAAATATTTACTTAGCTTATTTTGATTTGACTTATATTTTATTAGCTTATTTTCTAGCTTATATGGAAAGGACAAAAGATAAACTTATTCGGCTTAATAAATAAGCTCGAATATACTTTATTAGGGCTTATAGCCGCGTCCCACATACAAGACCCAACACCATGAGCTTATTATTAAGCTTATGTGGTTCGGCTTATTATACTTGGCTTATTGTGAGCTTATTGATAGCTTATTTTTAGGTCACGTCTTTATTGCTTAATGCCTTTCTTATCGGATTATATGGATAAGTAAAACTACATTTTCGGACTTAACGGGCCAAGGCCCAACATAAATACAAAACACCAAGGCGTAAAGCTACAGTGTAGCTTATTGGATAAGTTCGCGAATATATTATTTAATAGTATACGATTTAGATGCGTTACGTTTAATTTATTTTTAAACGTTGGATGTTGCAAATAAATAAAGGGAATGATTTTGATTAGATGAATAAAATAGTTAATTAGAAAAGTGGATTGAAAGTGGTTTGAAAAATGGCTTTAAATAAAGTCTACGACTTTGGAAAAACGTGTAAACACGAACGGGTCATGCCGATGTAAACACGAACGGGTCATGCCGAAATTTTTATAAATAACTATACTTAGTAAATACTAGAAAACGTACATGATAAAATGAGATACGAGAATTTAAATTAAGTAACGAACAATATTATATATAAAATATATATAAAATATATTTTTATTTAGACGTTTATATATCTATGTAATATTAAAACACATATTATTTCTACTCTTTTACTTACGGAAATATTTTATTACTACACGATCACAACCGTTAATTCTTTTTGGGAATATATTAACAAAAGTACACTAGTATAACACCTTTTATGCATTTTTACCATAATTCACTTTCGATCGGATATTAAATCAAACTTCCATTTCATAAGGTGCTATTCCAATATCGCGTTTCGTACAAGTGAATTATTTACTATGACATTCACTAACCACCTCAATTCACCAAATCAAGGTGATTCTACCCTACTCTATACATATTATTTTTACCCATTTACTTATGGAAATATTTTATTACTACACGATCACAAACGTTAATTTTTAGATATATATTAACAAAAGTACACTAGTATACACCTATGCATTTTCTATAAATTCACTTCGATCTGATATTAAATCAAAGGTCCATTTCTTTCTTGATCGGAGGACCGATTAAGGGAGCGAGAGTGAATAAATAGATCTATTAGGACTAATTATCCCTATCCGGGTGAGTAGCGGTTACTACCCACGGGGCTCCCGATTAAACGGATATATATCATGTTGAAACTGGTTAGATGGTCTTTGGTCGAACACTTGTAAGGGCAAGCAAATACTTATAGCAATGTACATGCTATCTTTCATTTTTAGCTTCAGTGTCATGAGCTTAGTGTAACGTAAATACCTTTTTATGTGAAGTTGTATCTGTTATAACTGTCATATACGTTTTGATATCTTGTGGTCCACTATAACATCGTTTGAACTAAACCTATGAATTCACCAACTTTATGTTGACGTTTTAAGCATGTTTTTCTCAGGTGCTTAGCATGGATGTCGTTGCTTGAACTATTTGAAGCCTATTGCCGAACCAGTTTTCTAGATTTTATCTATGATTATCTTAAATATCATTGTTGAACTCATTTAAGCTTCCGCATGTTGTCTTTTGAATCTTTAAAAATTGACAAATGTAAACTTATTAATATTTAAATTTATGCAACGATGTTTATATTTCAAACGTACCCTTCGAGGTCGTTCTTTAAGCTTTGTACTTGAGATAGTCATGAACGTCACGTCCCCGGACGCTAAATCAGAAGGGACCCTATTTAGGGGTGTGACAGATTGGTATCAAGAGCCAAGGTTATAGAGAACCAGGTAGTATATAACTAGGTCTGGACTATAACCAGTATGTGATCCTTACGTGATTATGCGCCGATATTGGCTTTACCTGAGGGAAGTGAGAACTTCGTGGTATATTGCGATGCTTCGCATAAAGGGTTGGGTGCGGTTTTGATGCAAAGGGAGAAGGTCATAGCTTACGCATCCCGCCAACTCAGGGTTCATGAGAAGAACTATACTACACACGACCTAGAGCTTGGTGCAGTAGTGTTTGCCTTAAAGATGTGGAGACACTATCTGTATGGTACAAAGTGCGTTGTGTTCACTGATCATAAGAGTCTACAGCACATTCTCGATCAGAAAGAGTTGAACATGAGACAACGACGGTGGTTAGAGTTGTTGAGCGACTACGACTGTGAGATTCGATATCATCCAGGGAAGGCGAACGTGGTGGCTGATGCCCTAAGTCGAAAGGAGAGAATTAAGCCACTACGAGTTCGAGCCTTAGTTATGACTATTAGTTTGGACCTTCCTAAGCAGATTTTGAGTGCTCAATCGGAAGCCAGAAAAGAAGAGAACTTCATCAACGAAGATTTGCATGGCATGATTAACAAGCTAGAACCCCGTGCTGACGGAACGTTATGTTTGAACAATCGAAGTTGGATTCCGTGTTTTGGAGATTTGAGAGCTTTAATTATGCATGAATCCCATAAGTCAAAGTATTCCATCCATCCTGGATCAGACAAGATGTACCAAGACCTTAAGAAGCTGTATTGGTGGCCCAACATGAAAGCAGAAATTGCCACCTATGTCAGCAAGTGTTTAACATGTGCCAAGGTTAAGATAGAGTATCAGAAACCGTCTGGTTTGTTGGTTCAACCAGAGATCCCACAATGGAAATGGGAGAATATAACAATGGACTTTGTGACTAAATTGCCAAAGACGGCAACTGGTCAAGATACGATTTGGGTAATCGTTCACCATAATTTACAGTTTCGCACCCGACGTAAATCCATAAAGGTAATGAACAACAAACTTTAATTTGTGATCTGATCAAAGAAAAGAAAAATTTTTTAAAACCTTACATTTATAAATGGGGACAAACATTTAAAAAATTATACAAACATTTTTTGTTATTTATAAGTAATGGTTTTTATTCAAAATAAAACATTTTGAATTTCAAATTTTTGCAGGACCTAAAACGGCTTATAGTAATGGTCAGTAACACCTCCTGAATAGGACAAAAAAAGAGCGTTTGAATAAGGGGCGGCCCCCTTAAAATTAAGGCGGCCGACACCCTATAAAGGGGGCCGGCAATAGACCTGCTCCTCCTTTTTGTCCTATTTAAATACTTGACTATTCCCAATATTTTTTTCTCACTCTTTGCACAAAGTTTTCTTCAGATCTAAAACCTCCTTTCAAAAACCCTTTTCCTTTGATCACTTAACTTATTATAAGTTTCTTTAAAAATGTGATCCAATCATTTCATCCATTTGAATGTGACAAGAGAAGATCTTTCGTGATCATTAGTCGAAGTTATGTAGGCTAGTAGGGCATTCGTGAATGTCTTACATTCACAGTGCATAGATCGATCCATCTATTCCAAATTGTATGATATGCTTGATCATGGTGATCATGGTGGTGTTTTGTAGTTGGATCTTTGTGATCCTTTCTAGTAATGTTAGTTAGGTGTGACATAAGTAGTGTGGTAAGGAGAAGTTGTGTAGGTGTGAGTTGTGAAGTTATGAAGGTGTGATGAAGTTTTTGTGAAGTTGTGAAGATGTGAAGAAGTTGTGTTAGTTTGTGATCAAGGTCGTGAAGTAAGTTGTGTATAGTGATGAAGATTCGTGAATTGTCGTGAAGTTGTAAGACGTGAAGTTGTGAAGTCGTGAAGTGGTGAAGGCGTGAGTTGTGTTATTATAGGATTGGTTCTAGGCTAAGATTAGACTCGAATTTAGCCTAGTGTCGAAATTGATATAGCACGTTGTGTAGGTTTTCTTGCCTTTAAGGGGAGGCCTTGTTGACTAGTGAAGAAACTCTCGAGTTGGGTACTCGGGGAGTGGAGTAGGGCGAAGAGGTGCTTCGTGACCGAACCACTATAAATCATCGTGTCCGGTTTGCATTTCCTTTCACTTATCTCTTTACATTTATACTCGCATTTATCGCTTTATATTTATACTTGCAATTGTGTGATGTGTTGATTATATAGTTTTAATTATGTCTTGAATAAATGTGATATTGTGTTGTTTGGGTTGTATTGTTTCTTGTGTAAATCGATGTATATTAATTTGTGTATATAACTTGTATGAACCTACTCATCATATTGTATCCACGCGTTGATCGGTATATTGGCTACGAAAACATTTTAAGATTTTTAATTGAAACGTATTCACCCCCCTCTTACCATTTCCCAAAGTGTTTAACATGTGCCTAGGTTAAGATTAGGAGTATCAAAAATCGCTCTGGTTGTTGGTTGCAACCAGAGATTTCCCACAATGGAAATAGGGAGAAATATACAAATGGACTTTGTGACTAAATTGCCAAAGACGGCAACTGGTCAAGATACGATTTGGGTAATCATTGATCGTCTGACTAAGTCTGCACATTTCTTACCTATGCGAGAGGATGACACGTTAGAGAAGTTAACGAGACAATACTTAAAGGAAGTAGTCTCAAAGCATAGAGTGCTAGTTTTGATCACTTCTGATCGTGATGGAAAATTTACTTCACATTTTTGGAAGTCTCTAAATAAAGCATTAGGTACTCGATTGGATATGAGCAACCATTACCACCCAGAGACCGAATGGTCAGATGTGAGAGGACCATTCAGTCATTGGGAGGACATGCTACGTGCTGTGTACTCGAATTGGAAAAGGTTGGGGATTACACACTTACCATTGGTAGAATTTTTTCGATTATTAACAACGGTTCCATACAGCATTAAAGGTTGCTCCACTTTGTGGCGTTTTGTCTGGGCGCAGTGTGATCACCCTATCTGCTGGGCTGAAGTTGGAGATAGTCAGCTTACTGGCCCAGAGATCATCCACGAGACGACGGAGAAAAATAGTTCAAATCAAGAGTCGTATCCAAGCCGCCCGCAGATCCTCAAAAGTAGCTATGCCGACTTAAGGACAAAAAAACCTCTTGGAGTTTTCAAGTAGGAGATAAGGTCATGTTGAAAGTATCGCCATGGAAGGGAGTGATATGCTTTGGCAAATGAGGAAAGCTGAACCCTCGTTATATTGGACCTTTTAAGATCATTGCCAAAGTAGGAACCGTCGCCTATCATCTTGAACTACCAGAGAGGTTGAGTAGAGTTCATAGTACGTTTCACGTCTCGAAATTAAAGAAATGCATGGCTGATGAACCGCTTGCTATACCATTGGATGAGATCCAAGTTGACGGCAAACTATACTTCGTCGAAGAACCTGTCAAAATCATGGACCGTGAGGTCAAGCGTCTAAAGCAGAGTCTATTCCAATTGTTAAAGGTACGTTGGAAACTACAGAGAGTCCTGAGTTCACCTGGGCGCGTAAAGACCAAATGTAAAACAAGTACCCGCATCTTTTCCAGAATTCTGCACCGGTGGCAGATACCACGTCATGAGCTTTGGGGACAAAGCTCTTCTAACGGGGAAAGAATATGACACCACGAGAATTTCCGTCCAATAAGTTAGCCGTTTGCGTTTAGCAATTTGAATTTTTAAAGTTTCGTTTAGCTTTTGCGTGTAACCAGGAAGTATTCCCGCTTTTATATGAGAATCGTCTCCGGGAGCGAACCGGGATGCCTAACGTTGTAGTATTATATCAATAGCCACGTTTTTACATTTTATGGCAATATTTAAAATTTCATAATTTTCGTTGATACCATTATTTGTTTCGTTACTTGCGTAAATCGTGGTTTACTTATAACATAATTCTTATGCCATGCAAGACTTGGGAAAATTAAATAAGTGGGAAAGCACTAGCAAAATAAATTGAAGAATATTAGTTGGTCCCCCTCCCCTTTGTCTTTGTTAGGCACAACAAACCACCCATGCACTTTGGTGAGCAATGTTTTGAATTCAAATCAATAAGTTACAAGGCTTGATAACATGTTTAGCTCTAACTTAAATTTGATGGAGATCAATTGGTCCCTATCTTCCCTGTTACAGGAACACACACAACACACACACAACACACATTAGTGGTGTGAAGTAAACTTTGTATTATTTAGTTTCTTGTTGCTTCCAAATTTTCTTATTTCATAATACACACACTTAAAATTTAGTTTTCTTATTCTTTGCCTTCTTTGTTCGACCAACCAAGAAGACACACACAATTCATAATTTTTCATCTTGATAAAAAAAACACTTGCAGATTTATTAAAAGGTTTGATCATTTGTTATCATTCCTGGGTATTAGCTAAACAACATTGTGTTGTTTTCTAATCCATTCTTCCTTCTAAAAACCTTCCAACTTTGTAAGTCTTCAAATTCTTAAATAACTTGTACTTTCCTTATCATCTTGATGCATACATGCTAGTTGTACAACTTATTTTGTGAAAACAAGATTTTAAAACTACATAAACCCTAAAAGGGTGTATATATGGTTCGAAATATATATATATAAATATAAGAAAATCTTAATTTTGTGATCGTGGTTATTTTCGTCGTTAATAAAAATAGTCTTGCTATAGCTTATTTTATTTCGGTTTATTGTAATATGCTTTTGGAAAAAAGCTTTTTTTGTTATCTTGGAGCTTATTAGGGCTTATATTTGGTTCGGTCAAACTAGAAAAGAAAGAAGAAATATTTGTTTAGCTTATTTTGGTTTGACTTATAATTTATTAGCTTATTTTATAGCTTATTTTGAAAGGACAAACGATAAACTTATTCGACTTAATAAATAAGCTCGAATACTTTATTAGGGCTTGTAGCGCGTCCCACATACAAGACCCAACACCATGAGCTTATTTTTGAGCTTATATGGTTTGGCTTATTATACTTGGCTTATTGTGAGCTTATTGATAGCTTATTTTTAGGTCACGTGTTTATTGCTTAATGCTTTGCTTATCGGATTAAATGGATAAGTAAAACTACATTTTTGGACTTAACGGGCCAAGGCCCAACATAAATACAAAACACCAAGGCGTAAAGCTACGGTGTAGCTTATTGGATAAGTTTGCGAATAGCTTATTTAATAGTATACGATTTAGATGCGTTACGTTTAATTATTTTTAAACGTTGGATGTGCAAATAATAATGGATTTGATGATGTATAATTTGTAATTATGAAAAGTGGATTGAAAGTGGTTTGAAAAAAAATGATTTAAATAAAAGTCTAAACTTTGGAAAAAACGTTGTAAACCCGAACGGGTTATGCCGAATTTTTATAAATCACTAGACTTAGTAAATACTAGCAAAGTACATGGTTAAGTGAGATACGAGAATTTTAAATTAGTGCGAACAATACCCTCCCCCCCCTCTCTCTCCTCTTCTACCCCCCCGCCCCCCTCCCTTCCCCTACTTATATTTATAATCTGAATATAATAAATTATATATTTAATACCCCTCTCCCTGTTGCGTCCTCCTGCTCCCTTAGACGTTATATATCTATTGTAATATTAAAATACATATTATTTTACCTATACGGAAACATTTTATTACTACCGGTCACAAAACGTTAATTTTTAGATATTATTAACAAAAGTAACTAGTAACACCTATGCATTTTCATACAATTCACTTCGATCCGATATTAAATCAAACGTCCATTTCATAGTTGCTTTGTATATCGCCGGTTTCGTTACCGAGTGATATTATTCTAGACTATTCAACTACCTCAATTCAACTAAATCATGGTGAGTTCATTAGTCCAACTTTTTACTCGTTTTTGAACAAATATTTTATAACTTGGGTGAGAAACATTGCTTGTTTTTAAAATCACCGGACACAATTATATAGTAGAGGATTTCCCTATTTACGTGGTAGCCTAAGTAACGTTTAGACACAATTTTGCCCGAACCGAACTATCATAACTATTCAAATTTCTTGACGTGAGGACCGGTAATTTCTTGACCGGAGGACCGGTTGAGGGAGCGCGGGTGAATAAATAGATCTATTGGGACTAATTATCCCTGTCCGGGTGAGTAGCGCTCACTACCCACGGGGCTCCCGATTAAACAGATATATGTCATGTCGAAACTGGTTAGGTGGTCTTTGGTCGGACACCTGTAAAGGAAAGCAAATACTTATAGCAATGTACATGCTATCTTTCATTATTAGCTTCAGTGTCATGAGCTTAGTGTAACGTAAATACCTTTTTATGTGAAGTTGTAGCTGTTATAACTGTCGCATACGTTTTGATATCTTGTGGTCCACTATAACATCGTTTGAACTAAACCTCTGAATTCACCAACTTTATGTTGACATTTTAAGCATGTTTTTCTCAGGTGCTTAGCATGGATGTTGTTGCTTGAACTATATGAAGTCTATTGCTGAACTAGTTTTCCAGATTTTATCCATGTTTATCTTAAATACCGTTGTTGAACTTATTTAAGCTTCCGCAAGTTGTCTTTTGAACCTTTTAAATTTGATTGATGTAAACTTATTAATATTTTAAATTAATGCAATGGTGTTTATTTTTCAAACGTACCCTTAGAGGTTGTTTTTTATGCTTTGTACTCGAAATAGCCACGGACGTCACGCCCCCGGACGCCAAATCGGAAGGGACCTTATTTGGAGGTGTGACAGATTGGTATCAGAGCCAGATTATAGAGAGCCATGTAGTTTATAACTAGGTCTGGACTATAACTAGTATGTGATCCTTACGTGATTATGTGCCTTACGTGATTTTTACGTAGTACGTATACATAATTAAATATTATGTAATTAAATACTAAGTGTAACTAATATTACTATAATTATATTGCATTTTATTTTGCGGTACTGCATCTGATGGTCTATTCATTCATTTCTTTCGTTCATTCGCCCATTTGTTCATTCTTTCCCGCATCATGCATGGTTGGTATAAATGATATTTATATAAACTTTTGCTTGCGCAGGTCATGGCTATTTCAGTTATCTTAGTTTCTTCGGATTTATCAAAAGATAGCGTGGGGACACCTGTTGGACGAGTTATCTTGTTTGGTACTATCCCTACCACTATTCCCGACACCACACCAGTGATTACTCCACCACTACTCAGACTGACACCACAAACAGCGATACACCTGATACATTACCATCACCTACCTATGGTACACCATTCACTGAGACTACCCTTTCCACTCAGAGGTCACCTACAACATCTGGTGCACTTCGACGTCAAGTCATGGTTCTTGCACCGGGACAGCCTATTCCCCATGGTCGACCGTACCGCTACCATCTTAATGGGCCGGTACACATGATGACTGTAAGGAAGGAGGTTGGACCGTTACCCACTCATCGTCTTGTTGTGAGGCATTCAGTTGATTATTCTTCTTCGGATCATTTTTCTTCGGACGATTCATCATCGAGTTTATTTTTAGATACTTCTTCGGATTCTCCTGCAAATTCTTTATTTGATTCTGCATCTAGTCATTCATCTTTTGATCATTCATTGCCAGCATCACCATCGGGTACGAGATCTAGTCATCGATTATGTCCTTTAGTACCGAGTGTTCATCATTCATCTACTATTTCCGAGAGACCATCTCATGATTCTTCTTCTGCGAGCCGTTCTCGCATGAGGAGTAGATCGCATGTTGCATCTGTACCATTATCTTCACCTACTCTTGAGGCATTGTCTTATGCATGTGCTGATCTTTTGCCATCACCTAAGAGGATTAGGAGTCCTAAGACAGCTACAGATTTAGAGGATTATTCGGAGGATTGATTTGAGCCATATGTACCTAGAGAGGTTGGATTGGGAGTTAACTTTGAGGATGAGAGTTCTGAGCCATCTAGATCTAGAAGGGATGATTTAGAGATGGATGTTGATGTTGTGAGGAGCGACGGGATTAAGATTGACCCCAAGATTCAGGCTGAGATTGACGAGTGTTTCGCTTATACGGATGCTCTTAGAGATAGAGGGATTGATGCTAGAGTTGTAGTTAAGGCTGCTGACCTAGAGGAGAGTGAGACGGGTATGAGGGGCCCGGTTAAGGTCAGAGTTGAGAGGGTTACACATCCTGTGATGCCAGAGGATACCCCTGAGCCTGCTCAGGAGGGAGCAGTAGAGGTTACATATGAGACATTGGGAGATTTGGTTCAGAGGTTCCATGATCACACCGAGGCTATTCCAGTCCATCGTGTACAGGTCATTGAGGGAGCTCAGAGAGAGCAGGGACATAGGATTGTTGGGGCTGAGACGACAGTCACTGTTTTGACTGAGAGAGTTGCTGAGTTAGAGAGGGATAACAGGAGGCTTAGAGGCACCGTGAGTGTTGAGAGTCAGAGAGTTGACCGACTCTAGCGCGGCATGGCACGTATGCAGAGAGAGCTGAGGTAGATACGACAGTTTCAATTTTATGACCGAGTGAGAGTTGGCAGATTTGAGGCGTGTGCTAGAAAGCATATGGGCTACTGTCCTTAGATATGTTCATTAGTGTTGCAGTATTGACCAGTAGCGTTTAGTGATGACCGTAGTATTAGAAACTCGTATTTTTTGTATTTTGAAATCAATGTGATGTAATCACTAATGATCGATGATATGAAATTGATATTTATCTATGATATGATGTCGTAATTTGATTTACTTATGCTTTTTGCATCATGCGTTATGGGGTTTCCATGATATAGTTCGATCTTGTATTTTCTATGTAAATTAACCATAATTTTTTAACCCCGTTAGTTATCTCGCATCACCTAGGAATCTCATCGAGTGTTACATTGATATGTTGTAGGAAGATGCCTAACACACGATCTGGAGAGTCAAGGACACGAGAAGCAGTCAACGAGCAAAGCGATCGCCGGATGGCAAAAGCATTGAGAGTGCGCGACGCTGTCAGAAACCTTGGACCCCTTATGGGAAATGAGGTCGAACAAGAAGAAGTAGGAGGAAATGGAAATGGAGGAAACGGAGATGGAGGAAATGGAAATGGAGGAAACGGAGATGGAGGAAATGGAAATGGAGAAAATGGAAACTGAATTGTGGAATCTGACTGTGAAAGGTAACGACTTGACTGTCTACACTCAAAGGTTTCAGGAGTTGATTTTGTTGTGTACTAGAATGGTCCCTAACGAATAGGACATAGTGGAGAGGTTTATTGGAGGGCTACCAGACAACATTCAAGGAAATGTGATTGCTGCGAACCCAGCTAGATTCCAAGATGCCGCACGCATTGCTAACCAATTGATGGATAAGAAGCTCCAGGTTATACTGCAAGGAGTGCTGAGAGTAAGAGGAGGATGTAAAGTAACTCAAGGGATAACCATGGACAGCAACCGCCATTTAAGAGGCAAAATATTAGTGGGCAGAATGTGGTTAGAGCTTACATGACTGGGAACAATGAGAGGAGATGGTATACTAGACCCCAGCCACTTTGAAACAAGTGCAAATACCACCATGTAGGGCCATGTACAGTGAAGTGCAGTAACTGTAAGAAGTTTGGACACCTGACTAGGGATTGTACGGCGATTATTACCCCAAACATTTAGAGAGCTCCAGTTGGAAATCAGCAGGGTGTTGTTTGTTACGAGTGTGGAAGACCGAGACATTTTAGGAATGATTGCCCTAAGTTGAGGAATCAGAACTGTGGAAACCAGAAAAGAAACAGAGTTGGAAACAAGACTGGAAACCAAACCGGAGGCAATGAGGCTACAGCAAAGGCTTATGCCATTGGTGAAGGAGGAACAAACCCTGATTCCAACGTTGTCACGGGTACATTTCTTCTCAATAACTGTTATGCTTCCATGTTATTCGATTCGGGAGCCGATAGAAGTTTTGTGTCGTCTACCTTTAGTGCTTTGCTTGATATTACACCATCCACTTTAGACACTAGTTATGCCGTAGAACTTGCCGATAGAAGAATTTCAGAAACAAATGTTGTTCTTAGAGGTTGCACGTTAGGATTATTAGGTCATCCGTTCGACCTAGACCTAATGCCCGTAGAACTTTGTAGTTTTGACGTCATCATCGGTATGGATTGGTTGGCGAAATACCACGTGTTGATCGTTTGTGATGAGAAGGTCATCTGTATACCCTATGGAGACAAAGTATTGATAATCCGAGGTGACGATTATGGCAACGGAAGTAAGCTGAACATTATATCGTGTACAAAAAACCAAGAAGTATATTCAGAAGGGATGTCAGGTCTACCTAGCACAAGTTACATCCAAGAAGGCTGAGGATAAGTCAAAGGAGAAGCGACTTGAGGACGTGCCGATCATACAGGAATTTCTGGATGTCTTTCCAGGCGATCTGCCTGGATTACCACATGCTCGACAAGTTGAATTTCAAATCGACTTAATCCCTGGTGCTGCACTTGTAGCACGAACCCCGTATCGATTAGCACTAGCCAAAATGAAGTTATCCACTCAGTTGCAAGAACTTTCTGACAAAGAATTTATAAGACCCAGTTCCTCACCCTGGGGAGCACCGGTTTTGTTTGTCAAAAAGAAAGATGGTTCTTTTCAGATGTGTATCGACTACTGTAAACTAAAAAAACTTACTGTGAAGAACCGATACCCACTTCTAAGAATCGACGATTTGTTTGATCAATTGCAAGGATCAAGAGTCGACTTTAAGATCGACTTGAGATCTGGTTATCACCAACTTAGAGTTCAAGAGGAAGACATTCCTAAGACCGCATTTAGGACTCGCTATGGTCAGTACGAGTTCCAAGTAATGTCGTTTGGTTTGACTAACGCACCGGCAGTATTCATGGATTTGATGAATAGGGTGTGCAAACCGTATCAGGATAGATTCATGATCGTGTTTATCGACGACATTTTGATTTACTCCAAGAGCATAAAGGAGCATGAAGGACACCTTAGGTTGATTTTGAAGTTGTTGGAAGAGGGAAAATTATACGCCAAGTTTTCAAAGTGTGAATTTTGGCTGTCGAAGGTACAATATCTTAGTCATGTGAATTATAGCGAAGGCATTCACGTTGATCCCGCTAAGATTGAGTCTATAAAGGATTGGGCATCACCCAAGACACCAACCGAGATTCGTCAGTTTCTAGGCTTGGCCGGTTACTACCGATGATTTATCGAAGGGTTTTCGAAAATCGCTAGGCCTATGACAAAATTGACTCAGAAAAGCGTGAAGTTTGATTGGGGAAAAAAGGCAGAAGTTGCATTTCAGTTGTTAAAGCAGAAATTGTATAGTGCGCCGATATTGGCCTTACCGAAGGGAAGTGAGAACTTCGTGGTATATTGTGATGCTTCACATAAAGGGTTGGGTACGGTTTTGATACAAAAGGAGAACGTCATAGCTTACGCATCCCGCCAACTCAGGGTTCATGAGAAGAACTATACCATATACGACCTAGAGCTTGGTGCAGTAGTGTTTGCCTTAAAGATGTGGAGACACTATCTGTATGGTACAAAGTGCATTGTGTTCACTGATCATAAGAGTATGCAGCACATTCTTGATCAGAAAGAGTTAAACATGAAACAACGATGGTGGTTAGAGTTGTTGAGCGCCTATGACTGTGAGATTCGATATCATCCAGGGAAGGCGAATGTGGTGGATGATGCCCTGAGCCGAAAAGAGAGAAGTAAGCCGCTACGAGTTCAAGCCTTAGTTATGACTATTAGTTTGGACCATCCTAAGCAGATTTTGAGTGCTCAATCGGAAGCCAGAAAAGAAGAGAACTTCATCAACGAAGATTTGCATGGCATGATTAACAAGCTAGAACCTTATGCTGACAGAATGTTATGTTTGAACAATCAAAGTTGGATTCCGTGTTTTGGAGATTTGAGAGCTTTAATTATGCATGAATCCCATAAGTCAAAGTATTCCATCCATCCTGGATCGGACAAGATGTACCAAGACCTTAAGAAGCTGTATTTGTGGCCCAACATGAAAGCAGAAATTGCCACCTATGTCAGCAAGTATTTAACATGTGCTAAGTTTAAGATAGAGTATTAGAAACCGTATGGTTTGTTGGTTCAACCAGAGATCCCACAATGGAAATGGGAGAATATAACAATGGACTTTGTGACTAAATTGCCAAAGACGACAACTGGTCAATATACGATTTGGGTAATCGTTGTTCATCTCACTAAGTCTACTCATTTCTTGCCTATGCAAGAGGATGACACGTTAGAGAAGTTGACGAGACAATACTTGAAGGAAGTAGTCTCAAAGCATGGAGTGCCAGTTTCGATCATTTTTTGATCGTGATGGGAAATTTACTTCACATTTTTGGAAGTCTCTAAATAAACATTAGGTACTCGATTGGATATGAGAACCGCTTACCATCCAGAGAATGATGGTCAAAAAGAGAGAACCATTAAGAAGTCGGAGGACATGTTACGTGCATGTGTACTCGAATTTGGAAAAGGTTGGGATAGACACTTACCATTGGTAGAATTTTTATATAACAACAGTTACCATATCAGCATTAAGGCTGCTCCATTTAAGGCATTGTATGGGCGCAAGTGTCGATCACCTATCTGCTGGGCTGAAGTTGGAGATAGTCAGCTCACTGGCCCAGAGATCATCTATGAGATGACCGGGAAAATAGTTTAAATCAAGAGTCGTATCCAAGCCGCCCGTGACCGTCAAAAGAGCTATGCCGATGTAAGACGAAAACCTCTTGAGTTTCAAGTAGGAGATAAGGTCATGTTGAAAGTATCGCCTTGGAAAGGAGTGATACATTTTGGCAAACGGGGAAAGCTGAACCCACGCTATATTAGACCTTTGGTATGTGCTTAATTACACATACCATTTTCCATTAAAAACGGACTTAAAAGACTAAAAACGTACCAAAGATACATTGTATTTGTATGTTTTGCATTTGAATTGTGCAGGAACGGATATTCAAAAAGAAAGCCAAACGACCAAACCAAGCACGGGATGGAAAAGACCAAGTCAAACCTAAGCCAAAGTCAGCCAAATGAAGAAAATACAACTTAAGGGACTAAAATTGCCAAACCTCAAGATGTATTACAAGAGTTAAAAGACAAGGGTCGAAATTGCAAACCGGGCGAAGTTGGAAATGAAGTTATAAGAAGTGAGGGGCCAAAGCTGCCAACCTACCTAAAACCCATTTTTCCCGCCCAACAAAACCCAGGTACAACTAGGGATGTCGTCCCATACTTCTCCCTGCAAAACACTCAACACCCTAGATAAATCATTTCAACCACTCCTCTATTCCCTCCCCCATACTTATAATTGCCATGTTGGCAATCCCTCACCATTCCCAAAGTAATTCGATGGCTTAGATGACTAAAAAAGAAGCACAAGAAGATGAATGGGTGAGAATACTTTTTATCAAGTCCCTCACACAACAAAAACACCTAATGAAGCTCTCACAAAAGAAACACAAGCTGCAAGTCCAAGAGAAGAAGACTTCGGCTATAAATAGAGCCTTTTGTAAGCCTTTGAGGCAACTAGTTTTTAATCTTAGAATATCTTAGCTTAATTTTCAATATAACTTAGCTTATTTTAGTTCTTAAAGTCATTTACAGCTTTTACTTTCAGCTTTGTAACACTTTCAAGTTTCAATGCAAATTTGAGGTTTTAAGTCAATTTACAATTCCAAGTGTTAAGTTTCTTAATTGTGTTCAAAAAGCTCTCAATACAGCTATATATAAGTCTGCTTTAATTAGTAATTTCAGTTCAAAAATGATTTGTGCAACTTTCCTAGTTAGTACTGGTAGCATGTGTAGTTAATACTGTTAGATTAATTTAGCTTATTTAAGTGCTTATCACTGATTGAAATCTGCTCATAAGTACTTCATTTTGTCATTTGATAATCTGTTTTTAACAAATTAGGATCCAATCAGCTTGAAATAAAATGACTTTTGAAAACTTTAAGAGGTTTTTAGAACTAGCGGTACTAACTTAGAACTAGCGGTACTAACTCAAAGCTAGCGGTACTAACTCCAAGTTAGTACCGGTAGTTGAACTGTTGGATTTTTAACTGTCTTGGGTTCTCAAGTCATATTTCATTAGCTTTAAAATGGTCTAATAGATAGTCTTAATAAGTTTTAAATTAGCTTTATAATGTTTTTATGATTTTCTAAGCATATGTCAAATTTGTGGTGTTTTTATGGTTTGTGCATGCATAATCTTTGATTTTAAGTTTGGGTAATGTTTAAGAGTTGTTTTGAGTCCATTTTAATCATTAGAATACATTAAAAATCTGGTCATAAAGGATTTAAATCTGTTTTATAGGTTTAAGAGCAAATGGGTCAAAAAAATGTCTAAAATTTCCTATTTATGGTTCAGTTTTCACCAATTTTTGATCTCACTTTTAGGTTAGTTAGGTTAGGTTTTAGGTTATGATTTTTTGAGCATAAGCTCATTGGAGGGTGAACTAAATCTGTTTGAGGTTTGTTTAAAGTTTTGAGCTTATTTCAGTAGCTTATTTTAGGTCTAAAAGTGCTTATTTTCATTAAAATCCAAAAAAATAGTAGTGTAGTCATTTGTGCTTATTGTGCTTATTTCAGTGGCTTATTTAAAAAAGTGAATAGGTGGGCTTAATAAGGACTCATTAGTGAGCTTATTTCCAAAAGCCCACTTTTCAGTTTGGCTTATTGGTGATTTTAGCTTATTTTCATTTT
>BQNB010101911.1:0-24369 GCA_026074375.1 Tanacetum coccineum
CGTTTGAGGTCGTTTGATATTTATTTATAGTATAACGTTATACATATGTAGAATATGCATATTTATTTATATGTGCAATTGATGCATTTTTCTTATAAGTTATATTCTTCTAATGCGCGCACCATTATTATAGGTCGCGGGTGAGACGTTATCGTCGTTCTTTCTATGTTGAATTTCTCGTTCGATACATTTACTTACTGTGAGTTCATAGCCCCACCTTTTCTCTTTTAATGGTTTTCATAAACTATTTTCGGGGTGAGAATGCATGCTCGTTTTACTAAGTAGACTTATGAATTTCTACTACATAAGTGTTACATGACTATTTTTACCAAAGCTTGATTTGCTTACTACGTGATTTGAGATCATTGAATACCTATACATGGAACCGTGAGTTTTGAACACATTATTTGTTTACTTTTGGGCACAAGTGTTTTACAAGTTGTATGCTATCCAGATTTATGCCTGAATATTATTGCCTAAGTTACCACAATGCCAATTAAGTCCCTTTTTATCATGAACCGTTAATTACTAGTGTAGTAAGCGTAAATGTTGTGGGTAGATCTATCAGGACTGACAATCCCCACCTGGAATTTCTAGTCACAAGTTGGCCATGGTGCATTTAACATGTTGAGGACATTTAGGGTGTTTTGGCATACATCCTATATACTGTAAGGGCACTGACAGTTAAGGTTTCGGGGTCATGAGCTTAGCGCAATAATATATAATTCATTTAGACTTGGTAAATCTGTTTCTCTTGTCTACATTACTTAAATCTTGTGGTCTACTACTGAACATTTCTTGATTGATTAAATCACTACTTGGATTTCGGAAATAATAATTTGAAATGTTGTAACGCTACTTTTCTTACTGAAATATTACTTGAATTATTTCAATACTGCTTTTACTTAAACCTATGAATTCACCAACATTATTGTTGATGTTTTTGCATGTATAGGTTATTATATTGCTACCTGAGTATTGGGAGCATTCGAGTCGCGCAGATATATTTTTAAAGGCTTTATAATTTAAGTACCATTCGACAAACGTTTTAAAAATGTTTTCTGTTGCATTTAAATGGGACCTATTGTAACTCTAATATTTTATAAAAATTTATCGGATGGTTGACTTTTTGAAATGTCTCACTTAGAGTCATTTTCTGTAACTTGTACTTTATGCTATGAAGTAGCACCCCAAGTGGTATTCCACTGCGTTGTGATTTTGAGGGTGTTACAGATATACGGAATTACTTACAATGTTCTTAACAAATACAAATAAAACATTAATAAAGTCTTCTAAAGTGCTTCCAATGCTGAAGATGTCTTATGTGTCCTTCTGGTCTTAAACTTGTACTCCAGCTTGGATCTTCAGTGTCTTTACTTATTCAAGAACCATTGTAGAATGCATGAGTTGTATTAACTTCCCCCAATCCATGCAACATGTCTTGAAAAGATTTCTTCATTGACTCTTTTTTGGCGAAGTTTCTGAATCAGCTTCCCTCCAAACCAACATCCCTATCTTGAGTAGATTCTGAAACTTTGATGTAGCTTGGGCAATCTTCTATTTGTCATTAATATTTACAGCGGAATCTTACAGAAGAAGAAGTAAAACCACACCAAATACTACTGCTACTTGTCATTAGGTCTTGGTGAATATTCGTTCAGGGGTACATGCAAGAAATCATCAACGATTCTTCTCACGCTTGCAGAATACTTCACACAAACCATACTAAGTGAAGTAGAATACCCTACTTCCCCCTGGAAATTGAACAAAGTACACGTTGTACGAATCTTCCAAACCAATAGTTTATATGCCTATAGCTCTTCTTTATTGACCCGAAAGACCACACTACGTACACGATTTCCCCCCATGATGGTTGCAAACTCTTGGAAGCATCATTGTCGTGTACATCCATATACTCGAGAAGTTCTTGTCATAAGCACAAATCTTGAAAAGTTATGAACGTCGTTGAAGAACTTTGAAAATTTTGCTTAGACTGTAAAGTACCATTGTCTTGGAATAGCACGATAATATCCCGTGAGAATTGCTGATTACATCTCAACCTTTAAACTCTCTGGCTAACTTACCAACCTCGTATTCTGTCGGCTATTGCTGTGACCACATGGTGAAGTAAACCCAATATACCAAACTTGAAACTAAAGTAATATTCCCCAGATTTGTTACCTAAGCTTGCACTGTTGTTGATTGAAGAACGATGCAAGATTAAATCTTTAAGTACCCTATACCCAACATCAAAAGTATTAGAAGTATCACACCTCTTGAAACTATCCACATATGCATCTGCGTGTGACTCTGAGCACTACAATGTAACTTCTTTAAATGATAGCTATAACCCGTGAGTACTATAATGTAACTCCTTACATCGGGTATAACTAGATAATCCAAGTCTCAATCGTAAGCTGTATAAGTTCAAGCAAGTCATCAATCGATAGATTGGGTTTTAAGAAAAGAGGTAGAAAATTGAAGGAAGTCTTGATGATGAAATAAGTAGACGCCTTCGTGAAACCCACTTCAATCTCAAATAAGGGATACCAAATCAACTTCGTGATCACTTGACATTATAATCCGAATCCATAGCCGTTTTGATGTTTTAGTGAATCTTTAATAGGATCGTTTAGCATTAAGTGTTGCGTTTGCTTTGGTGTTGTGGAAGGTGATTTAGATTGGTTCTTGACGAAAACAGGTGTATAAATGGCATAAACAAGGATCTGTGTATAAATCGCCTGTATGTTTCGCCTGTATGTTTCTCCTAATTCAAATACACGTTTAGCCTCCTTCAAGTGTATATTTCGCCTCCTTCAAAAAATCCGGAAAACCAACTTTTAAATCACCTAAAAATACCAGAATGTATATTTCGCCTGAGAAACTTATATGTTTCGCCTGAAGGAGATATATATTTCGTCTAAGACAAGATGTATGTTTCGCCTCGAAGAAAATGTATGTTTTGACTGAAACATTTACATAAATCGCCTGATGTATGTTTCTCCTAATTCAAATACATGTTTAGCCTCCTTCAAGTGTATATTTCGCCTCCTTCAAAAAATCCGGAAAACCAACTTTTAAATCACCTAAAAAAATACCCTTGTGAGCATTTTTTTTCTTGATTTCTTTTGCAAAAGTAAGTATGTTTAGGCTATATCTACCATAAAAACATAAACTTTAACACTTTTAACAACAAAAAAGAAACCACTTTTTTTTCGTGTATAAAAGTAAAAAAAACTTTAAAAAAAATCAAACCACAACCAAAAAAAATTTGAAAGCCACAAAATCCATGTACCAATAAGCTAGAAACATTAGAAGAGAGAAAGTTTCAAGCTTTTGTACAAAATAAGCACGAACCAAACAAACCGTGGCTTTTGGCTTATATATAAGCCACGAAACCACGAAACACCTCAAATAAGCAACCCACAAACACGAAACGCCTCTGGTTAGCTCTGATGCCAATTGTATAATACTAGTTATCTAATCACACACGCAATCTTAACAAGAAATCTTAGAGAGAGAAAGAGTGGTTGGACACTTTTAGAGAGAGAAACAAAAGAAAGAATATTAGATTAATGAAATGACCAACACCCTCTCCATGGGATGGAGAGGGCTTTTATACTTGTACATTGGCCGGCCATGGGCTTGGCCTGATTAGCTTAACTTATTACAAACGATTAACTACGAGCTACGAGATACATTTTAAGAGTGACCGATACTTTTTCGTATTTCTAACAGTATGTATTATTGTAATTGTAATTGTGATTTGTACATTAGATTGTATATGTATATATACTAATGTCATGGCTTTAAGACTAAGCAACTAACACATAACCTAATGGGTACGACCCATCTATACAATTGGACCAGTCCATCTAATCTAGTTTGGTCTAACACGCCCACGCAAGCTAAGGATGGGCAACAACCTGCAACTTGGATCTTAGAAAGAGAAATCGAGGAGTTGGTAATGGCTTTGTAAAGATATATGCAATTTGATCATGTGTAGATATATGTTGAACTTGAAAATCTCCTTGAGCAACCGTTTCCTGAACAAAGTGATAGTCTATTTCCACGTGTTTTGTAAGCGCATAAAAGATAGGGTTAGCTGACAAGTATGTTGCACCAAGATTGTCACATCATAGTATAGGAGTTGAAGATGAATGGATATCATGCTTATGAAGAAGAGCTTGAAGCCATGTGAGCTCAGTAATAGTGTTAGCAAGAGCTTTGTATCCAGCTTCTGTAGAGGAACATGAAATCGTACGTTGTTTACGAGCGATCCAAGATATAAGCTTTGAACCAAGATATATAGCAAATCCCCCTATAGACCATCGATCATCTGAATCCCCAGCCTAGTCAGCATCTGAGAAAGCTTCAAGAAAAGTATCGGGATTACCTTTCCATAACACGTCAGTAAAAGCTTGAAGGGTAGAACCAGAAGAACGAACCGTACCATAAAGATAACATAAAATCCGTTTAACTGCAGACCAATGATTCTCGGTCAAAGCATGCATATATTGACATACCTTGTTGACAGCAAAAGCTATGTCAGGCCAAGATAGGGTAACATATTGTAAAGAACCCACTAATTTTCGATATTTCACTGGATTAGAGAAAGCAGTATTGTTATATAAACTGAGTGAGCTCGAGGTAACCATGGAAAAAGACACGGGATTGCAGTTAGAAAGACCATCCATTTGTAATAGCTCCAAAATATACTTTTTTTGAGATAGGAGAATGCCGAACACATGAGGAACAATTTTAATACCCAAGAAGTAGTTAAGTGGTCTGAGATCTTTTAATGCAAAAACGGATCCAAGTTGACAAATTATATTGTCGATAGTGCCCTTATTATTACATGTAACGATGATGTCATCCACATATACCAGAATGTACAAAAGCGTGTGTCTACGCGAATAAATAAACAAAGATGGATTCGTTTTGGAGCCTTTAAAACTGAGATCGAAGAGAGCCTTGGAGAGGTGCTCAAACCATGCGCGCGAGGCCTACTTTAAGCCGTAAAGACACTTATGAAGCAAACATACATGATTTGGTCGTTGTGGATCAATAAAGCCCGGAGGTTGTTTCATATAAACCTTCTCCTTAAGATTTCCATGAAGAAATGCATTCTGAACATCTAACTGGCGTAGCGGCCAGTTGTTAGTAATCGCAAGTGATAAAACAGCTCGAATAGTTGTCGACTTGACAACCAGGCTAAATGACTCATGAAAATTAATACCTGGTTGTTGCCGAAAGCCTTTGGAAACAAATCTTGCTTTGTAACGAGTGATAGCACCATTCTTGTCCAGTTTTAACTTGTATACCCACTTACAATCAACAACATTAGTATTAGAAGAACGAGGTACAAAAGACCACATTCAATTTTTTACGAGAGCATCATACTCTTCTTTCATAGCTTGACGCCACTCCGGAGAGTTGTTGGCAAAGCTTCTTGAATCACCAAACCGGCAAATTGTTCACAAACAAGACGAATTGTATACAAAAATACCCCCATCTCAACCCATATATGATTGATCTGCTTCCGAAACCATTTTGAGTGCATCACAATACTTCATGTTGATATGATCCCTCAACGTCGAGTTGGATGCCGCCGACAATAAATGATAGCAAAGCTTACATTGAGCCTTGGTCGTGTTATCCGACATCTTGACGAGGTTGAAGTTTTGCCAAACATCAGCTTTTCGGGTGCAAGGTAAAATTTCAACAACCGTCTGTGCACTTGAAGAACCAACACCGACGGTAGTTGAACTAGCTTGAGTTTCCATTAGTAAAATAGTTTCGGTTTTGATTTTTAAAGTGTTTTTTGCTTATGTGAAAGTTGTAAATCAACCAACACACAACCCCTCTATTTATACTAAACATACAATGAAAAAATGGTAAATGTTACACCAAAAAATTCAAAAAAAAAGGCTCCTCCCACCGGTTTGAAATTCAAAATTTTAAAAATTCAAAAAATGCTCCTCCCCGCCAATAACTGGCTACTAACCGGTTTGGAAAATCGGTTTGTAAAAAACCAATACAAACCGGTCCTCTCCAATGGTTTGCCTAACCGCTTACTAACCGGCGGTTTGGCCAAAAACCGAACCGGTTATGGTCAAACCCGGTTTTGACCGGTTACAATTTTCGGTTACGGTTTCGGTTTTCAGTTTTTTTGTGCACGTCTAATTTGTAGGCATGATTAGTAAGCACAACAATTATTTTTCTATTCATTATGCATAATTTATTTATAATTTTGATTTATTATCTATAATATTTTAAATATTTTAGTATTTGGTGATTTGGTCAATTCAATAACCAATTATTTTCGTCTTAAAATTTGAATAGAATACATCTTAATTGTTTGATAAACTTTTAACACTAATCAAGTCACTGAATAAATAGTCATTCAGTTAGTCACCTTCAAAATGTTTACCTTTGTTTAAGAGAAAGATTCACCATTCACTGAGGCGAAACTCAATAAATGAAGTCCTTGAACCAAAGAAGAAAGTGATGGGTTCACTGAGTTGTGGCAATAAGCTCACTGAATCCCTTTCTATCTCCTCAACAATTGAAGACCTGAAAACTTAAAAAAAATCTAAGTAACTAAAGAAAAGGCGAGATACGTTTAAAAGGATAAGTCAACTCCTTATCAACCAAAGTCAACATATCCAAGTTTGAGTAAATTAGAAAAGAACTCACTACTCTTCATATAGTAGGTTTGTCCATTAACCATAATAGTCAATTGTAATATGAACAAAGTAAGAGTGTACCTTGTCCATTCATTCTATGACACATACTTATTACCCAACGAATATTACCCAATCCTTAGCTTATACATAACATTGTTAAAGGAGTAAAAGGTTTCAAGCTTGTGAACTTAATGTTGAAATATTCACAAACACTTTTACTCCTCAAAAGCTACAACCAGGTCCCTGAATAGTAGTTGGTTAAGCATAGTTGCCACTTAAAGTATAACTTTGGTTTTACTTTGAGTTCAGTGAGAAGATCACTCACACATACATTGTCACTAAACTCGTCTTACTTATTCTGCAAAGTAAGACGAGTAAATTCTTTATTCATTATGATAAGAATTTAAACGTTGAAAATCTTGTGTTATTTACTTTAAGTTTTTAACAACTCTTTATAATATTTTCATTACATTACTCACCATGGAACTAGTTTAGGTTAACTTTTTAGTTAAACTAATCTAGAAAAAAGGAATAACATTTAGTTATGCAAAATGAATATATTATAAAAAAATATCTTATGCATAATGAGACAGGAGGTTATGCATAACGAGTTTTTCATATCTTTACCAACAAAAAAACACATGAGTATAAGTTTAACTATGTATCGGATCATCTATTTTGTGATTACATTTTATTTTACTACAAGTTTTACTTATAGAGTTGAGATCATATGGAAATAAAATTGAAATAATAATGATAAGAAAAAATCATAACCGCACAATTTGCGCTTACTGTTTCTCTTTAAATTTATTCATCTTATTTGCAATATGTGATTAGAAATAGTTTTCACTCTTATGTTTTTATTTTTTCTTCTCACTAGATCTTTTATGTTTTTCCATAGCAAGAACAATGACTTATTTTATGAAATCCATAAGAAGTTGTATGTAAACAATCATATCTACTATCAATAAGTATACCAAAAAATAATGGGACTGTTTGTATTTCATGTATTTTCCATATATCTTTTCCTTTGTTATTTTACTTGCATGACAATACAAGTTTAAACTCAAATCTTCATGTTTTATTAGATTTTAAATTTTTGGGCTTATATTACAACTTTTGCCTTACATTAATTACTCAAAGGAGTTACAAAAAATTATAAGACTACTACGTGTTTAAGTACTATATAAACTTAGAGTAGTGATTGTCATGAATAATTTTATACCGTATAAAAATCATCATACATTTGCTAAAATGTTTAAAGAGCGATAAATTATGCGATACATATGTTTAATAATGATCAGATTGTGCATGATAGCAGCCATATGAGTTAGACATCAAAATCATTTCACACTTGTTGTAATTAGATGACATTGTATTAATAAAATACCAAAAACTCACTAAAACATGTTCAATCAACTTACACATAAAAAGTGCAAATAACTTAAGTGTTCACAATGTACACAATTTAATTTAAAAAATGTGATTATGACATTGTACATCAATAAGATAACACTTTTATTTATTACTCTCTATACTAAACATGGAAACGAATAACGACAAAATAGGGCGGTCAGGCCACCTTTTGTGTTGGGTTGTTGACTTGGGTTGTTAGGACTGGGCTTATTGGGTTGTTTGTTTTCTTTTTTCGTTTATTTTGTTCCATACAAAGTTGTGTGTGATACATGTTCTTCATTTACGTGTGTGTGATACGTGTTCTTCAGTTTTAGACACTTGTGTTATCTTTACCTACCGACACAACTATATACACATGATCTAATCTTCAAGCCATTTTGGTTCTATTTCAACTTATTAGCGGTGTGGGTTTCTAATTTAGTGGGTTATGGTGTTAAGCGTGGACCCTGTCAGTGTTAATTTTATGGATGATAATTGAGTCGCGCGATGTGTTGGCTGATCTCGATTGCATGTTACGAGGTTGATTTTTATTCTTTATCTTTTTTTTGTTTTTTTTTTTGTTAAAAAAAGTATTTGGGGACTCTTGAGATTTTAGTGTCGGGTTAAAAATTGATATGGATTAATTTATGGGTTTGGTGTTTTTATACGGAGGTTGTTTCAGGTTGGTAGAGTGACAAAATTATTCTGTCTTGAGCGTACTCCATCGATGTTAATTTTATGGAAGATTTTAGTGTCGGGTTAAAAATTGATATGAATTAATTCATGGGTTTGGTGTTTTTATACTGTAGGAGGTTGTTTCAGGTTGGTGGAGTGACAAAATTATCCTATCTTGAGCGTTTTAATAGTGATCAACAATTAAGTGGTATTTGACTCGTATCTTGGCTTGGTAACCCGGAAGGTATTTAAACGAATGCAACTGGTGTTTACAGCCATGGCATTGTTTGATCCCTTGTTGTTCGATTGCTTCTGATGTTGGAACGCCTTATATGTGGGGCTTATGGTGGTGGTTCGTCCTGCCTTATTTTGTCGCTTTTCGTTTACATCTTTAGTATATAGAGTTATTTCAAAATTTGGTTTAACATCCAACGAAATGGTGTTTGCAGCCATGGTGTTGTTTGGGGTATATAAATGTTGGTGATATTGATTATAATTCATCCTGACATACTCTAGGAAGTTGTTCGAGATTGTGGAAAAGAACAGGTGTTGTTGTTTTTGATGTTCTCAGATAACTACCTAGAGTGGTTAGGTGACCTAATGAAACCAATTTCGCCGTGCTTGACATTATGTTTACATATCCGGATTTCTGAGTTTAAATGCTCAGGTGTATCAAATACTTGGGTTGTCAGGATTGGGCCTGTTTGGTTTTTTCCATTTTTGTTTTTTCCTTAAAAGTTTTTTTGTTTCTTCTTTGGCTACGTATATTGTTGCTTTCCATAATTCTTTTGCCAATTTTCGTACCTACTGATGTAGAAAGGGTCCTCAGAATGGAGTAGAAAATTGATGTCAATTAATTTGTTGGCAATGCATTTTTGAACATCAAGAAATACTCTAGGAAGTTGGTCGAGATTATGAAAAATAACATATTTCGTTGTTTTTTATGTTCTCGAACAACTGCCTAGAGTAGTTATGGTTAGTCGAGAGTGTGACATTAATACTGTTGAGATGTATTTGACCCGTATCTAAGATGGAAACGAATGGCGACAAAATAGGGCAAGCCATGCCACCTTTTGTGTTGGGCTGTTGACTTGGGTCGTTAGGACTGGGCCTATTGGGTTGTTTGTTTTCTTCTTTTGTTTATTCTGTTCCATACTAGAACACGTATCAGTTGTGTGTGATACGGGGTCGTTGGATGAGTGTGTGTATAAATATTGGCGATATTGATTATAAATGGCGATGATGAATTTAAACAGGTTTAGTTAGGGTTGTAATCGTTCATATCTTGGCGGGGCGAACTCTTAGGTTTGCAGCCATGGCGGATGCATCCTGTCTGAGCCTTTACGGGTTGTATATCATCTGTTGACATCACACGTCAGTCGCTTTCACTGTATGATTCCTTTAATGTTTTTTTATATTATATATTTCTTACGCTTACATATAATTTGCAGGTACTGTTTTTGTTGTTGTTCCCGTGGATAATATGGGACAGTAACTTAGTATCAGTGGCCTATTACTTGGCTAGGCTACCTATTTGGTATGCAGCTGTAATAAACCTCCAGGTCGCTCCTTTGGTAGTGCACCAGATTAATGGAATGATATTGTAAGATTATCATTTGGTATCGCTTTAGATATCCAACATGTTTGGGGTATATAAATGTTGGGCTGCCGACCATCTGTTGATAACACAGGTCAGTCACTTTTACGGTACGCTTGCTTTAATGTTTTTTAATTGGCTATTACTGTCAAAGAGCGATGATTATGAGCGCTCTATTAATTGGCTAGGCTGCCTGTTTGGTATGTAGTCATGATAGACTTGTGAAGCTCCTATCTGAGCCAAAAGGTTTCATAACCTGAAGGAGTATATAAATGTTGGGCTGATGATCATCTGTTACAATATCATTCCTAAAAGTGATTGACTATCTGTTTAGGGTATATAAATGTTGGTGATATTGATCATAAATGTGGATGTAGGAATGGTCATCAGAATGCGGTAAGGGTTTTGTGCTCTCACGCGTGTTCGCATATAGAAGCTCGCTTCTAATTCAACATACGTGAGAGTGATAAAACCCATGTAGTTGGATGTTACACTGTGCTTTCCAATTATTTTGTTGTTGGGCTCTGTACATGAGATTTGATGACATTTGCTTTGTTCATGATCTTTGAAAGTTACCGAATAAGTATAGAATCATCAGTGTATCATGCGTTATGATGGTACTCGAGTAGCTTAGAAAAGAAACGATGGTATAAGAAACGAGTGTATCATTCTTATGATGGTATAAGAAAAGAAACGAAACGACTTTAAGAGGAAAAAAGAAAAAAAAGATAACCCAAAAGGCTAACTATTACTGTCAAAGGGCGATGATGAGTAGGAGCGGTCTATTAGTTGGCTAGGCTACATGTTTGGTATGCAGCCGTTGGCTAGGCTGGCTGTTTGGTATGCACCCCTGATAGACATGTGAAGCTCCTATCTGAGCCAAAAGTTTGCATAACCTACATTAGGCTGCTTACTTGGGTCATTTAGAGTGGGCCTATTGGGTTTTTCTTTTTCTCTTTTTTCCTTAAAGTCGTTTCGTTTCTTCGTTGGTTACCTATATGAGGCACCAGGTAACATATCTGCCTACATAAATGTAGGAATGGTCGTCGGAGATGTCTAATCTAATACTAAATACATGTTATTATCAAATAGCGATGATGAATATGAGCGATATATGACTTGGCGTGGCTACCCGTTTGGTATGCAGCCGTGATAGATCTACACCTGAAGCTCCTACCTAAGCCAAATGGTTTCACAACCTGGTGAAGCCAATGTTGCAGCGTTTGGCATTATAGTTGCATAGGTTACCGACATAAATACTCAACTCTATCGAGCATTCCTAGTAGGGATGGCAAAAGCACCCGAAACCGATGAGGAAAACCGAAACCCGAACCGGTTGGGTCGGGTTCGGGGACGGGTTGTCGGGTTTGGATACGGGTTCGGGTAGAAATATTTTTTTTTCTCGGGTACGGGTTCGGTTGCGGGTTCTGGTAATACCCGTCCCGTTTACCCGTATCCGTATCCGTACCCGTTTACCCGAATCCATACCCGTTTTTATTGCCATTTTTATATAAGGGCAATTTGGGCTCCTAGCCGTGTATAAAATATTTGACTACTCGTTTTCTAAAAGATTTTTATCAACCATATCTTGTTAATTACAAACAATTAGTCACGCCCGACTCTTCAATTCTCATATCAGTTGTTTCATCTTCGAAGTTTATGTCTCAAGGTTCTTCTTTTATCTATTTTATTTTATCTTTAATACATTAATTGTTTCTTTATTTAGTCATTTAATTATCCATTGAACTTGTATACATAATTATTTAACTTGAAATCATTACAATAGTAATGAGAGTGTAATTGTGTGTTGATCGTTTGATCATTTTCGAACTTCATACTTAAGCATATTTTTTACACTGTCGATGAACGAAATCATATTTTTCTTACATTGTTCATGTCCAACGAATATTTTGCGGATAACCGAAACCCGCGGGTAAACCCGAAAAATCGATGGATAATACTAACCGGGTACCCATCGTGTATTGGGGCGGATACGGGTTTAGAAATTATAAACAGGTGCGGGTACGGGTTCACTAAAACCCGACCCAAACCCGACCCGTTGCCATCCCTAATTCCTAGCGTATGGGTCAGAAGCCAACGACATCCGTTTGGCAAGCGAAATTACAATTGTTACGTTGTTGGCTTCTTACTCGGCGCTAGGAATGAATCCGACATCTAATTTAGGACGAAGAAAGTATTACTCGTATGATGATATAAGACAAATTTATAGTAATGTGCTTCATTTTCTTTCCATGTATTTAAAAGCTCGTACAACTAACAGAACGATTTTGTTTACACATGTGTAGATGTAGATTAAATATTGTCAGCTGTTGTTTAATCAAACCTTTTTACCTTGGTATCTTTCTCCAACACTATGAAGACTTTTCTCACTTCTGTAAGTAGTATGAGGCTCAAACAGATAAACATAAGATGACAATTAAGATTGTTCAAATAATTCAAATCATAATACATATCCACAATGTTTTTGTGCAATAATTACTTCCAAACAATGTGTACAGTTCCACGGTTACATGGTTTCTTATAAACTTTTGAACTCATAAGTGAGCCAAAGTTAAGGCCCCAACTAAGAGTTTGCGAGTTCAAGTTATGTCATGAGCAGTCGTGTGAGTTTGACGTGTTTGTATGAGACTGTATTATACTATAAATGCCTTCAAAAGAAAAATAAATGAGCCGAATATAGCCACTACTGATTCAGTCCACGTCGAGGATTCTGCAGCCCCCCTTTTCTATGCATTAATCCAACTACAACCCATATCTTTCCTAATCCCTTTATCGATCATCTCCTTCCTAACTTTTGAACCATCTTCCCAGTTACCATCTTCACTAAAAATCTTTGACAACAACACATAACCACCCGCTGCTTCATCATCCGGAGACAAATCAAACAATTTCTTCGCACCCATTTTTCCAAGCTCTTTGTCACCATGTATCCTACATCCGTTAAGAAACGACCTCCATATAGCTGGCCAAGCTGGAAATGGCATTGCCTCAATCACAGCTCTAGCTTCTTGCAAATAACCATTTCTTGACAGCAAATCCACCAAACAGCCATAGTTATCCGGTGAAGGGTCCATTCTGTAATCCATTGTGATTGATCTGAATAATGTACGGCCAAGATCAACAAGACCTGCGTGACTGCAAGCTGATAAAACTGATACAAATGTGGATTGACTAGGCTTTAAATTGGCCGACTTCATCATGTTGTAAACTTCCATGGCTTCTGTAACACAACCATGGTTAGCATATGCCATTATCATTGTATTGAAAAGGGCAACATCAGCAAATTTACATGACTCCTGAAAAACGATAGTTGCAGTCTTGAGATCCCCACTCTTTCCATATGCATTTATGACTGCACTGACTACATGGTCATCTGTATTACAACCTAACTTTATAACGTGATTGTGAACATATTTTGTTAGATTAAGAGACGCAATGCTAGCACATGCGTTCAAAATGCTACCTAATATAAAATTATCGGGAGCCTGTTCTTCTTTGAAATGATTAAAAATCCTGATGGCTGAATCTGTATACCCTTGATCCACCAGTGCAGAAATTAAAGCACCCCAACACACTATATCCATTTTATCACCAAAAAACTTATACGAATCATTCAGAAATCCAAATTTAGCATAACCATGAACCAGTGAGCTACATATGTGTCCATTTGAAGCGAAACCGGATTTAGTTATAATCCCATGGACTTGTCTACCGACTTGAAAATTTTCAGTCCTGAAACATGCTTCCACAGCACAAGAAAACGTACACTCGTCAGGTTTAATGTTTGAACCCCAAAAGTTGGTAAAAAGTTTGAGGGCTTCAATATCAGAACTCATGTTATACCCATGTATCATCTCATTCCAATGTTGTAAGTTTCTTGAAGGCAAAGAATTGAAAATTGAGCGTGCAGTTTCTTTAGCACTACATCTACAGAACATACTAATGACACAGTTTGACATATGTGGGTCATTATGTAAACCGAGACGAAATGCAAGACTGTACAACTGTTGACTTAAGTGAACCTTGACAACATCCCCACACATTCGAAACAGGATCGAGAATGTTATATGGTTAGGTTTGAACCCTGTGGCCATAAATTCATTAAACAAGGTTATAACTTGTTCAACATTTGTACCCTGAGAACAAACTGCTAATATGGTGTTCCATGATGCGATATCCTTATACTCCATTGTTTGGAAAAGCTTCCAAGCATGGTACTCTGCACCGGATTTAGCATACATATCTATCATTGAATTCATTAAGGTAATCGTCGATTCAAAACCATTATGAACAATCAGTCCATGAATCTGGCTTCCAAAATCAAGATTATGTGTAATAGAACACGCATTAAGAGCATGAATGAAAGTGAATTCATCCATTACGACTCCTTTAGTATGCATAGAAGATACAGTCTCGATAGCTTCAAGTCCATATCCACATTGTGCATAACCTCCAACCATAGCATTCCAACAACCAAGATCTGCACAGCTCAAACTCTCAAACAACCGTTCAGCTTCTTCAATCTCTCCGTTCTTACAGTACATGTGTAAAATCGAACTACCAACAAAAACATTTCCTTCCAACCCAATCTTAACAGCAAAACAATGTACACACAAACCAAACTCAACAGCTCCCATACCAACACACGCTTTCATATTCTTAATCGCTCCCGATATAATCAAACTCCAAGAAACTAAATTTCTCTCAGGCATTTCATCAAACACTTTACGCGCAATACCAAACTCCCCACAGATTCCATACATTTTTATCGAATTGTTTTGAGTGTAGACATCATTTGATAAACCAAGCTTGATTATATGACTATGGGTTTGGGTTCCTAAAATAAGTGATCTTAAGTTTCCCGCCAAATTGAGAGCATCAGTTATTGCAGTTGCATCTTTTAAGCTAAAGTGTGGGCTGTAGAATCTTTTAGGGTTATGGATAAATTGGGTTGTAATGATGTGGGCATGCCTGTTTAAGGCTAATAAGCATCGCATTTACACACACAATTCAGAACACAGTGAAACTTTGTGCCTAAAAAATTAGTTTTTTTTTTCTTTTGAAAAAAGTAGTGACAAGTTACTTAGAGTATAACATTTATTGAGTCTCCTTACAAAAATAAAACGGTATTGGGTGTTTGTTTAAGCTTATTTATGGGCTTATCCATATTCGGCTTATTTTCCATAAGCCTCTTTTTTTGGCTTATTTTGTGACTTATGCGCTTATATAAGCTTATATTAATTATGTCACAAGAAACATATATAAGCTCACAAATTTCAAAATAAGCCCAAAAAATTGAGCTTAAACAAACACCCCTGAAAAAATTTGTTGTGACTAGTTTTAAGAGCATCACTTCCTACCTTTAAGAATCTAAATTAAGCACCCCCAAAACAGTATCTTTCAGAGCAAGCGATTCACATGTATATCAATCATGAACTGTTTAAGAATCGTTACATTCAACTATTCAAGTAGCACTTGACCTTCACCACTCAGTAGCATGAGTTGTATGAGGGGACAAAGAAGTATACAAATGACTAGATTCAGTTTCACACAAATTTCTGAGAATGACTATCATAAAGAATGTTCTAAGCAAAAAAGACCATGGTCATCTATACCAGATCCATAAATTGGCAAAAAAAACACAAGAACTGTCTGCGTAATTTACACAATAGAAAGTAATCAGATCCTGTGACCATAATCATTGCAACTAGTATCCCAACAGTTTTTACACAAACGAATCCCATGATACAATGAAATTCAGCCAAATATTGCTGAAATCAATCAATCTGTTTTTTGCATTCATATCCAAATAATTTGTTTCAGACCATTCAATCTTAATAACGTTTTCTTGGTATCTTGCTACTACAACAATACATGGTTTACACACTCTAGAACCAAAATACAAAGTACCAGGGTTTACACAGCCAATCACTTAACCAATCCATATTGTAGAAAGTCCATGAGTTTTGGAGATCTCAATAAGTACTTACATTTATATATTGATACTGGAATCAGCAGTCAAACACTGTTAATCAGAATGGAACCAGATTCAAAATGGCTCACACGGCCCTCATTCTCATCCAATGCTATAGGTGGCAGTGGCGTCTTTCTGAGTTGTTTCCTGTCTCGGTGAAAATCTTTGATGTCAGTGCAATGCTATTTATGCTCCAACATAATGAAGAGTTGTATAGATATATAAATTAGATGTATGTGCGTATTTACTTAACATATACGCAACATCATCACCGAATAATTATTAAAAGGGTTTAACTATCAGATGTTGCATTGCTAGTCATTTACTATATGCGTAATGCAAATTTATATGCCTACCACCCATTTCGAAGTCCACCAACATAAAAACCACCATCAGTACGTAAAATCCTAAGACTGTAACAAAAGAGGTAATTATATATATGTCATCCCTTTCAGCACTAAAGGTATATAACCACAGATAAAGCACATTCTCTAGACTTTCCACAAACGGAGTAGCGTGCCAACTGACTTACCCTGACGCCTGCACAACCAAACACAAACCCTAATAGAAAAATCACATCAATTCATTGTAAAAATATCTAACAAACTAATAGAAGTAAGCACTAGTCTTTCCTCAAACGGAGTAGCGTGCCAACTGACTTTCTGATCCTGCACAACCAAACACAAACCCAAAGATTAAATCTCTCATTTCTTGTAATATTATCTAACAGAACTATAGAAGTAAGCAAAACGTTTCAGATAACAATTATTAATAAACAAGATTTACCTCTTTGTACTTATTGGTTGAATTCGGGATTCCATTCCCATCCCACCACTTTGGTGGTGAAGCAACAGGTACATCAGCATTCCAATGAGCTGCAACCATCCCAATAATAGGCCTATCACCCGGTGTTTTTCCAGTAAATGGACGATTGGCACGTCCCTGATGGGCCTGCTTGGGTGGCAACCATGATGACAAACTTGTATCCACATTCAACTGTTTGTCATCAGAACCAAAATTTTCTTTCGTCATTTCTTTGAACTGATCGGCATTTTCCACCGGTTTTAGCAATGTATTATTCCTGATATCCTTATCACGTACATATGAAGGAAAGACAGTGCCAGGTGTCTGCATATCATCAGTTAATGATATGGGAGTAGGGTAAGGTGAAGGTTTTGAAACACTGTAATCACTCGGTAATCCAAATGGCTTTGGTTCTTCGCAAGTAACTTCAGATGAAGAACTATTCAAGGAATATGAGGATGCATCAATTTCGCCTTCGAACCGAACAGATTTGTTCCTGCTTGCGGTAGGGTTCTGTTTCTGATCAGTGTCTACATCAAGAATTTCTACATAACTTGAGCTGGAAAAGAGCCTTTCTGAATTTTGTCCAGTCACACAACTACAGAACACAAGTGAGACACAAACAGTAACCTTTTTGTTTGTCACAAGCATGCCACTTATACTTATAATAGATGTGCAGTGTATTAATACGGGTAAATTGTATTAAAAGTAGTGAACTGTGGTCTGATTTGTGTTTTAGGGCCACCTTCTTTGTACAGACGAAAAGACTTAGACTTTCAAATATTTGCACGTCATCAGTTTGACTGAGTAGAATTAGGACTAGTAGGTAGGAGTTTTAGGACATTGATAGGAACGCTTGGAGAGATAGAATTAGGACTAGTAGGTAGGAGTTTTAGGACATTGATTAGGTCTTGCTTTATAGGTTGTAGGAGCTTAGTAGTAGCTTTGCCTTGCGCTTTTTGGGTTTTTGCGTTTCACAGCATGTGTGCCTTGTAGTGTATAGGAGCCCTTTTTTCCCTTTTTTGCGTTGCCCTTAGGTTTTGCTCCCTTTAGTTTCTTTCTTAGGCTAGTCGCCCTTAGGGCGGGTAGGAGCCCTCTTTCCCTCCTTTTGCTTTGCCCTTGGTTTTAGCTCCCCTTAGCTTTCTGTTTGTGGTCTGTTACTTATGTATGCCTTCCTGTTTATGGTCGCTCTTGCTTATGTTTCTCCCGTGGCCTTTTATTGTTTGGTTTTTGGTGCATTGCGTTGTATGCTTGTTTGCCTTCGCCGTTCTTTCTATGTGTTTATTTTCAATGTGTTTTGTTGCCCGTTATTTATCTTGTTTTCTTGCCTTCGCATGCCTTGTTCCATTTATCTAGCTTGCACAAATATTTATATATATGTGGTGTGTGTGGGTGTTTTTGTGCGTGTGGTGTGTATGTGCGTATGTGTGTGTGAGAGTGCGAGTGTGTGTGTGTGTGTGGGCGTGCGTGGGGCGTGTGTGCCCGGCCCTTTCTTCTTCCTTCTCTTAGCCGGAGGTCTACCTGGAAGCAGTCTCCCTAACCGCGGGTTTCCCAAGGGTAGGGGTATGATCTGTCTACATTTCACCTCCCCCATACCCTGCCATGGCGGGATTGGGTAATGTTGTTGTTGTTGTTGTTGTTGATCAGTTTGACTGAGTAACTAAGTTAGGTTACCTTAAATCAAAAATTTAAAAGATTTTAGTTCTCTTTCTCAAGCAAAGTTGTACACTGCTTAAGTATTTTGCCCATATCGTACTACATATGCATGCATTTTAAGATGCCTGGCATTCAAGGCCATTTTTAAAATCAAAAACTAGCAAAAATATAAGCAAACATCAATGATCATATGATGAAACTGCACAAAAACAATAACTTACCATCTTCAAGAATTACCCAAATAATAAGTTACCTTTGTGGAGAACGTGGTGAAGAATCTGATCGATTCTCGAATTCATCAAAGAGTTTGACTGGAGATGGCAGCTGATCAGTTTCCTTCTCTACATTGAGCTTTTCAACACTAACATTTTGAAGCCATGAATTGAATTTTAAAGATTGTGTTTCTCCATTGTGAACATCTGAACCTTTAAGTTTCTCATTGTTCCGAATTTCAGCTGGAGTCTGTGGTATAGTGCCACAATCTTTGAGATATTTAGCCTGTAAAATTACAATCTTTAGTTACATGGCTGGTAAAAGTATAACTAAACCAGAAAGTTAGATGGCTTATTAAACAATTTTTGAACGATCTGTCTGCTTACCCTCCTTCTTTACTTTCACACTATAAATTTAATAAACTCAAAAAGAGCACTTATAAGGAAAAAGTTTAGCATGCAATGATCTATCACTTAAATCAAAGACGTATTATATTTTTGAAATAAACTCCTAAAATTACAATATTCAAATTTGTTAACAAAGTAAATTGGACATCTGTACAGTACATTAAGTAAGTCAGTCTATTACTCTATTAGCACCAAGTACTGTTCAGTTCTCTACACATTTGACGCTTATTTTACTGCTCAACTTGCATGTTGATATGAAGTTTTAGTTTATGTAGTTATCTTGTTATCACTTATCAGATACTAGTGTTAATAACAGATTAGTGTGACGTCAACATATTATTGAATGTTATGTCACTTGTGTGGTAGTCATTTTAATCTACTGGTTGATGTTTTTGTCAATGTGGTTTTTAATATGTTTGATCTGCCTTCAGTCAACAACCAATCAGTACGTAAGTTTATTTTGTTACTCTAGATGGATGTATTGTGCTTGAATATGTTTCAGTTACAGCTTTTGTTATGTTTAAGTATTCGACCCCACCATCACATAACTAGACTTATACAATGATCGTCTCTCACGGATAAATAGTATATCAGTATAGGATCAGTATCATGCAGTAGATAGCAGTGAGTTGTGGTTGAGTCCTCTAAGAAACTGCATGCCTAAGTTAGAAACTTAAAAGCTATTCACATATGAATAGACCAAATATTATATGGCAGTTATAGTCAAAACTCATCAATAGCCAGTAAAACAAGAAGCACGGTCAGTTTCTTTTCATCTAATTCGTCTGTGTCACATATACTACAAAATTAAAGGCATGGTATTCGCTTGAACCAAGAGTTATTAGACAAACTTCCAGAGCACCAAAAGTGATTCACTTACGCAAATTCTAAAAGGAAACGAAACATTAAGTTCCATCAAGAGAAAGCGACAGATAAGACCATGACATCAAATCTCATCTTACTAAAACACATAAGATAAAACCTGTACATCAGGCTTCTCAAAAGTAATAGCTAATTATGACTTAATACCTTATAATTAATGACCTCTAATTCAATATCCACACCAACACTATCTATTATAGCTCAATTCATCATATAATAATGGGATAATTATTTGAAAATGTAACTTGAAAGTTTTTTAGACTTTTATGTGTATCAAAGTTTTGAATTTGGTCCTCTGTGTGTATATTGTTCATGTACAATGACCATTTTACCCCTTCGCTTTTAATAAGTTAGTAAAAATAAAGTAGGGGTAAAATGGTCAAAAATACACACAAACGTCCGAATTCAAAACTTTGACATTATAATAGCAAAAAAGAAAGTTGGCTACACAACACACGAAAACGTGACAAGTTAGTTACATTTTAATATAATTATCCCTATAATAATTCACATAGGTATGTTTGGCAGCAGGCGTTTAAGAGCGTTATGAAGCAACTAGCAGCCGGCGTTTAACATTTAGCATAAAATGTTTGTTTGAAACAAGCAATTAGCATTCATATTTATTCTAAACGCTCTGAATCAAAATGCTACTTCTAGTAGCATTTACTAGAAACTAGCGTTTTCGCTTAGTAATTATAACTATAAAATTACGTTACCAAACACTTTATCAAAAACAGCTACTCTTCATGATACTGCTTACAGCTAGCTTATTGCTACTGCTTAGTGCTACTGCTATTTTCGCCAAACATACTCATAAAGTCATAATTAACATAAATAAAAAAAATACTAATAACTACCTCAGCCTTGAGCTGGTTCAAATCGATATCAGTAGCCGCAGATCCTACAACACCGCGTTTCACATCTTTACGCTCCGTATCATCTCTACCTTCAGCTGAACCATCAACAAATAAACCCACATTTCATCACATAATTCATAAAAATCTACAAAATTAGGTCAAGCTTCAATTCACCTTCGATAAGCAGCAAAGACGATAAGCGATTCCTCGCAGCAGGATCCTGAACAACAAAACAGCAATTACACTCACAATTCGTAAATCTCCTAACATCTAAACCTCGAAGACGATGTACCGTACCTTTGCGGTTGAATAGATCGGGTGAGATAGACGCGGACTGTGGCGATCATCTTGAACGCGAAAACAACCGAAGAAGCAGCCCATGGTGCTGGATAGCTAGTTAGAAATTAATTGTACAGGAGCATGAATTAAAATTTAGGGGTTTTTATTAGAAGTGAGTGAGTGAGTGAGTGAGGTGTATTAAGTGTTTTTTTGGAAATTTAAAACAGAAGGGTGTATAACATGAGGGAGGGAGGGAGGGAATGGGGTGAATTTGAATTTTATGGCTTAGTGGGTTTGACTTTTGTAGGGCATAAAGTGTTTTTTTATATGTTCTTTTTATATATTTTTGTACTTTTGTACTACAAAGTTTTTTCAAATTTTGTGATTCATTTGTACCAGTGTGCATTTTTACGGCCCGTTTGGTTTATGGCTTAATTCAAACTAAAATCAATTGTAAAAAAAATTGGTTTAAAAATAAAGTTTGACACCCTTAAATGAAGATTTCGACCAAAGATTCCTAACAGGAGGGTTTGAAAAAAAAAAGTAAGCCTGCCTATGCCTGAAATATTTTTTTGTATTTTATACATCAATCAGGGAGATGATATGCACACCACACAAAGTGATGTGCACACCACAAAATTACATGTGCAATGCATATAGTATAACATCACATATGCATTTTTGTGGTGTGTCAATCACTTTGTGTGACGTGCATATCAACTCTCAATCAATATAGGCTATTACTCTTTACTATATTTTGGTGGGTCATTTTATTGAAAAAATATTTTTTTTAATCTTAAACCAATATTAAATTTTAATCTTTATTCATATTTCTTATAAACCAAACAAAATTTATACTATCATTCATTTTATCTCTCCTACTTTTCTTTCAAATCTAAACCAATACTAAATTTTATTCCAAACTCATTTACGTACCAAACGCACATGTACTTTAACTAGTTATTCATTTGAAATTAGTTGCTACGATATGATGGCTTTAGATTAACAAGTGATGCAAATGCGATTTTGTTATTAAGTTTAAGCAAGTTACAAGTGTAATGTCTAATCAAAGAAGATAAACCTAAATTGAATGACTAATGGTGTGTTTGCAGTATGACTCATGTTTATCTTCTTTACAAGTGATCCAATTATTCTACTTTTTGAGGAAAAACACAAAAAATAGGGTAATTTACACAGTTTTTCCATGTACTCAACCTCGTTTACCCGTTTGGTCCTCCGTTTTATAAATCGGTGGAAATGGTCCCTGAAATGGTCATTTTGGTGCGTGTTTGATCCCAAAGGATGAACGGTCGTTATGTGTCTCCGTTAGTGATGGGTATTATGGTAATTTCACATAAAAACTTAGTTGCACCGTTGGTCCTTTGTACATGGTATTCTTTTGTTACACCTATACACTTCATATCTCATTAGCATTTAAAAATTTTACTATTCACTTCCCCTACACCTTTATCCCTTATCATTTTAAAAGATTATTCATCAACCATCTCTTACTTACTTATACGGATCTAAATATGAACATTTACAGATTTAGCTTTTATATCACCCACCACCTCACAACCCCCAACCATCTCTTCAAATTCAAATTAAACACAAACTTAAACCCTAAAAATAAAACTAATACTTGTTTCTCGATTTAGACCCACTGGGCACAACTGCTACTTTTATTTAATTCTTCATGAGTAAACTGCAAAATACATCCTTGTGGTTTGCACTTTCTAACATTATACATCCCTGTCAGAAACTATTGGCACATTACATCATTCGTTAGCCAAACGTTAGACATAATACATCCCTGAGGGCGAACGATGCAAAAAAAATCCCGTTATCTTCTGACGAGGGATGTATTTTGCAGAAACCGAAAAGTTTACCACATGGATGTATTTTGCAAATATTTTTATTTTTTTAATTTTTATTTTTTTTTATTTTTTTAATTATTATTATTATAACTATTTCGGTTTTTGTACGTTTTCGTTCGTTTTCGTTCGTTTTCATACGTTTGTATACTTTTTTACGTTTTTAATGTTTTTGTACGCTTTGATACGTTTTTATACGTTTTCCTCCGTTTTTATCGATTTTTATCTGTTTGGTACGTTTTTTTTCGTTTTTGTCCGCGTTTGTCCGTTTTTCTCCGACGTTATTATACGTTTTTATACGTTTTCATATGCTTTCATCCGCTTTTATCTGTTTAAATATGTTTTGATAAATCTTTATACGATTTTGTACGTGTTTGTACGTTTTGGTACGTTTTTATACGTTTTTGTATGTTTTTTTTCTTTCTGATTTGTCCGCTTTTGTACGTTTTTATCTGTTTTTTCGTTTTATCCGTTTTTGTACGTTTTCATCCGTACAAAAACGTAGAAAAACGAAATGTATCAAAAAGTATGAAAACGTATTAAAACGTACAAAAACGGAAAAACAATGTACAAAAACGTAAAAAAACAAAAAAACCCACAAAAACTGATAAAAATTGATAAAAGCGGGTGAAAAAGTATAAAAACGTATAAAAAGGTATACAAACGTATGAAAACGTACAAAAACGGCAATAGTAGTAATGATAATAATAATAATAATAATAATAATAATAATAATAATAATAATAATAATAAAGTGATTTATTATTATTTCGGCTCCCTCTAATTTATTATAAATCTCTTGAGTTTCTTAATAAAGTGATTTATAATAAAAAAATAATAATAATAATAAAGTGGGGGCTCAGATAGTATCTTAGCTTCCTTCTAATCTATTGTAAATCTCTTAGGTTTCTTAATAAAGTGGTTTTTATAATAATAATAATAATAATAATAATAATAATAATAATAATGTAAACATAATGAAAAAAATAAAATTTTAAATAAAATAAAAATATTTGCAAAATACATCCTTGTAGTAAACTTTTCGG
>BQNB010101912.1:6881-24368 GCA_026074375.1 Tanacetum coccineum
ATGATCATTCCTGATTTATAGTTTTGTTACGTTTTGAACATTTCATCAAACCGAGTCTCACGTACACATATTCACACACATTCATCGACCAAATTCATCACACAGATTCATCACTATGAGCAATACAACGCATATATCTTCCTTTGTAGGTGATTGTATGACTTACTATTTTTTGTTGTTATGATCATAATATATTTTGTGGATTTATATTTTTTATGCTCATATTAATGTTCTTTATGTTCATGAATTTTGTTTGGTAAAGACATCTTATATAAAAAGAACACATGTTTTTTTTATAAAGAAAACATTAAAACTGAAGCAGTTAATGTTCAATTATGGGCTGTTATGAGTGCACAACCATTGGCCTGAATGATATGATATTTGCAATTCTTTAATGAAACATTTCTTTTCTGCTGATACAAATTTTTACATACCAAACAGTCTTTTGCTTTATGCTCATATGGGTAATGCTGAGTTAATGGGTTGTTTGATGATACATGTTTTAAAGAGTTGCATTTTTGCTGATATTGAGACATTTGCGTAAAAATTATGAGAATGTTGTGTTATGTGTAAATATTATGTTGGGCTGTTTGATATCAGTTGTTTTATATTGAACCATTTTGATGTGAACAAGTTGTTTGATATCGAACCAATTGCGTATACATTTTGCTGATATTGAGCCATTTCCTGATATAGGTAGATGTTCTGTTAATGGTTGTTTGATGATACGTCTTTTGCTTTTTGCTTTTTTCTGATATTAGCAATTCAACATTAAACATCCCAAACTCTTTAGATTCAATCTTTAGTGTTTGTGTAAATATATGCATGTTTATGTAAATGTAATGATTTAAATGATTTTGGAGTTAACGATTTTTTTTTGAAATAGGCGAAAATATTATAAAAAGGCAAAAGCCAAAAACACAAATACAAATATAGCTCTAAGCAAGAGCCAAAAGAAATGAAATGTACAACCAAACACTAACACTACACTGAAAGAAGAAACAAACACCAGCTTGACCTCCGGAGCTATTTCTCTAGGAGCTCTAATCCAACCACACCAGGTAATGCGATACTGCTTGTGTGTCAGAATGTTATAACAACTGTCATTATGCAAGCAGGTGACCCATCAACTCCGCAATTGAATAATAATGTGTCAGTGTGTTGTGTTTCTTTTAAACATGTATCAGGATCACTTTTATAAATCACCTTTTTAAACTTGATCATTTTTGTTATTTTGATCATACATCTGCCTTTTGGTATTCATAATTAAATGTCTAATTTTCTGATACACATGTACTGATATTTTGATTTGTTTCGATATTCTTTATATTTGTAACAAACTCTCTGTTTGTCGCATGAGTCATATCTCCGTAAGCGTGTTTGCTATAAGGCTAGCCGACAAGACAATGAGGAGTGCAACTATTGTGGCAAGTATGGATATCATGATGCAAGAAATTATCCGCAAAGGAAGAAGGGAATAGAAGAACATGGCGTTTACCTATGGACAAACTACCTGCATATGTAGCGTAGTGATTACTTATATCTTTTTGTTACTTATATCCCCATTATTTTGAACTATTTAAGGTTATCTTGTTATGTTAAACTTTGTTTTACCACTATTTGGATATGTGTTTCCATTGATTGTTAAATGTATGATTCTTGAAGTACTTTTGTTATTTTTTCACTCGAATGAATAATATGTTTTATATACTACGGTTTGTTACTGATTGGTGCTTTTTTTATCTAAACATGTACCACAACCACCCCAACTCTTTACGGATATTAGCCCAAACAGCCGGACTATTTTCTACAATTTTTAATTCCCAAACACCCCAACTCTTTAATGTATTTGTAATTCACAAACACCCTAGTTCTGGTCCGTACCTGCAATTCCCAAACACCCCAAAATATTTAATGTATTAGAAATTCCTAAACACCCTAAATCTTTGTTTTAGCACTATTTGTATTTATGATAATCCTTTTTAGTTGATTACTGCTGGACTTTTTAGGGATGAGTACATAGCAAAAACCTTTTTTGAAGGTTTCTAGTCATTCTCGATCAAGTTTCCCTAAACAAGAGGTGTTTGGGAATGCTTGTTTAAATCTGCATCAAATGAGAATGCACCAGCACAATACATACCAAAACTGCAACAATTTTAGGAGCAACAAATACACAAGTTCAAAAACAAGAGGGAGTTTGGGAATGCTTTTTTAAAATCTATTTAACTACTTATAATTGAGCATGCACCGGCCAAATACATAGCAAAACTAAACCAAATTCAGTAGCAACAAATACACACGTTCAACAAATGCAACAAATCTGTTTAAAATACAGGTTTACATTCTGTCAAAAAACAAATTCAGCCAATCTAAGACCAAAACATCATATCCATAATGTCATGAATAATATAAATAATGTATCATATGTCTTAATATAAATAGACTTAACATTTAAATAAAACTTTACTCGGTAATCATACACAAGCTTTATCCATAGTAACAACGTGAAAAACAAAAGCATCCTAAACGCGCGGTCCACATGCTGCTTATTCAAATCAAAATAACAAAACTTGAAACTTGAAATCACTTCATCAATTATGTAACACGTGTTTTTACTCTTTTAAATGTATCAATTTCCAACCGCTGCCTTTCTTTTAATGGTAAAGTCTTGAATGCTTGTATTTCAATTTCAAACTCGCTCTTTACCTGTTTGCAGTCTGCAAGAAGAATCTTTGCCGTGTACTTACGATGCAAGTCTCCTAATTCTTTAATCTGCTCTTTACCCTCTCTACTCAAGCCACAACAACAATCCCCATTTCCTTATCCTTTGTACGTTTTCATGTGGCGCATTACGGATACCCAACAATCTGTAAAGTTGTCGTTGGTCCTGCATCCCACTAGCAATATCCTTTTTTCAGCATCAACCATTTTGGCATGATTTGGATTGTTCTTATGCAACATATAATCTTAAAACAAAACAACCTGTTACAAAAACGCACCATACAAACCAATAAAGTTTATTAACAGAATATAAATTAAATTTTACACGAAGATCGATGTTTACAAACTTACCATTATGTCAGGCGGTAACTCATATCTTTCACGTACAATTTCACCAGCTGATAAATAAAGTACTATCAACTTACATCCGTACTCATAAATTACATAACACGCACAAAAAACATTTATGTTAAATGTCGTAAACATGTATTAGCACTGGATTAGAACCTAGAAGTGCCTTTTTCATCTTTTTTATATTTACTTTTCAAGCTATTTTCTCCAATTTCCCATTACTCGCTATGCGCTGATAAATTGTTTCATGAAGTTTTTATAAATTAAAATCCATACACATTACTGATAATATTCAAAGCATAACTAGAATAGACTTTACCTTTATGAGCTTGTTTCTTTTTAGTTTTTCAACTAACACCACCAATTTCCCCTTTCGCACCGTGAGTTCAGCTGACACATAAGTGTACTCGTTAGTTAGCATCCTAAATTGTTAATCACAAATGACAGATAATACATTTGAAGTTGCGTTGTTTTCACCATGATCTATAAAAAATTAATTACCTTTGCTATCAACTGTTTGATCTGACCCACCCAGATTATCCTTTCCCCTATCTTTTTCCGAATTATGTACTTCTATTCTAGGGACTTCTTCGAAGTTTCATATGCAGCTTTATGCGACCCAACGTCAACATTCAGATATTCCCTTGCTATCGCGACAGGTTCCATTGATGCATCATTGAGAAATTCTGCTAGACCACATATTATAAAGAAAACAAATACAATCAAATGATAAACATTTATTACTACTTATGTAGATCAGTTGACACATCGTGACCAAATTCATAACCAAATAGACATTTAAAAGTGAAGTAAATAACACATAAAACAAAATATTGGTCTCAAAACAAGGAAATAATATTCTGTAAGATTAGTTTATACTTTACCAAATAGATCTTATATCCCCACATACCCATTTACCCATTTATGTGAGATCTTAACTGATGCAAAAATATAAAGATTCTTTAATGTACATGCAGATCACGTATCAAGGTAAAGTTGTAACTTCAGCTTGTTGGTTTTAACTTTTATGAGCACCTAATATATTTGCAGATACATGTATAAGACTCAAAATGGTTCTGCAAATGGATCGAATCATAACTTTAGGATATCATGGAAATTTCAAAGTTGGTTAGGTTATGAAAATGGGTCAAGCTGGTTCTCCTTATTGTGTAAACATCACTTTCTTAGGGGGTGTTTGGCATAGTACCTGTTCACCATATTTAGCATTTGCTGCTACAATTAGAACATATTGACTAACTGCTGGTGCATTTTGACCATCACTGAACTTGGACTGACACATTTTTACCATATTGCCCATTTATCTAATATGTATCAGACCATATTCATTATTTTTCCATACAGAATGTAATAAAAAAACATATTTACATAATCTGCTATTCCTTGATCCATTTGGTTTCTTTAAATAATAAAATTGATCATTGCACTTTTGCACCCAAAAAAAATTGATCATTGCACTTCTGCCATTTGTATAGTTTTCCTAACACACAATCCTAAACTTATAGTTAGACCATTCATAACAAAAACCAGACACTAGTTTGACTTTTGCTGATACATTTTAACTTAATTCAGAAATAGCATTAGAATTTCCGTTAAATATAGTTACATAGAAAAACAAATTGTTTAATCAATTTTTTAACATCATAGCAAAACAACACAATGTCAAGATCCAACCCAAACAGACTTGTCCGCTTATTAAAACCAAATTTTAATATAGACATTAAGCTGACATGTTTTAATAAAGAAATCTATAAAGTAAAAAACACAAACCAATTATACAAATAAACATGCTCCGTTGATACATAACCTTAATCTAACAAATACATCCTCATAAACACTTATTGATCAAATGAGCATGCCATATAAAAGATCAAATGACCAGTTACTGGTCTAGGTTAATTGTACATTCACAAACACACAAATATATTAAAGTTGTGTGTTATGCATCAGACAGTATACAATATCCCTAATTTTGTTAATTTAAACACTTCTAGATTGATACGCACTAGAGGTGTCAAATCTTGCCCATTCGGTAATTCATGGGCTTTTTTTGGCACATTTTTAAAAGTTATGGGGCACTTTTTGCCCATCAAATTATTATTTGATGTGGCCTTGATTGCACATGTAAAACACCAAATGGGCGCTTATGGACACATTTAAAACACTAAATGGGCGCTTATGGGCACATGTAAAACACTAAATGGGCTACCGCGCGGTCTTCTTTATTTAAGTATTGTTTTGTATTTCCCGTCACTTTTCAGCTTTCAAACACGTATTATTATCTTTGATTTATATGCTTTTGTATGTTTTCGTCAGGTTTTTTAAGTTTTCGTCCGTTTTTTACGATTTAGCTCGTTTTTTTACGATTTTCCATTATCGCCCTTTTTTATGATTTCGTCCCGCTTTTTTAAACGATTTCGTCAGTTTTTTTACGATTTCGTCAGTTTTTTTTAAGATTTCTTCAATTTTTACGTTTTCGTCCGTTTTTTTACGATTTCGTCAGTTTTTTACGTTTTCACCCGTTTTTTTACGATTTCGTCAGTTTTGTTACGATTTCGTCAGTTTTTTTACAATTTCGTCAGTTTTTTTCGTTTTCGTCCGTTTTTTTACGATTCCGCTCGTTTTTTTACAATTTCGGTCAGTTGTTTTACGTTTTTGTTAGTTTTTTTACGTTTTCGTCCGTTTTTTACGATTTCGCTCGTTTTTTTACGATTTCGTCAGTTTTATTACGATTTTGTCAGTTTTTTTTACGATTTTCGTCAGTGTTTTTTACGTTTTCGTCAGTATTTACGTTTTCCGTCAGCTATTTTACCGATTTCGTATCGTACCGTTTTTTTTTACGACTGTCGTCGATTTTATTTGACTCGTTCCTTACGTTTCCGGCAGTTTTTTTACGTTTTCATCCGTTTTTTTACAATTTCGCTAGTTTTTTTACGATTTCGTCAGTTGTTTTATACGATTTCGTTCATTTTTTTTTTTTGAGTTTTTCGTCAGTTTTTTTACGTTTTCGTCACTTTTTTATTTAAACATTGTCGGTCTTTTATTTTTTACAGTTTGGTATTTTTTTTACGATTTTGTCAGTTTTTTTACGTTTCCGGCAGTTTTGTTTAAGTTTTCGTCTGTTTTTTACGATTTCGCCCTTTTTTTACAATTTTGTCAGTTTTTTTACGTAAACGTAAAAAAAACGAAAACGTAACAAAACTGACAAAATCGTAAAAAACGAGTGAAATCGTAAAAAAACGGACGAAAACGTAAAAGAACTGAAAAACTGACGAAATCGTAAAAAACGAGCGAAATCGTAAAAAAACAGGCGAAATCGTAAAAAAACGGACGAAAACGTAACAAAACTGACGAAATCGTAAAAAACGTACGAAATCGTAAAAAAACGAACGAAAAAATAAAAAAAAAACCGGACGAAATCGTAACAAAACTGACGAAATCGTAACAAAACGGACGAAATCGTAACAAAACTGACGAAATCGTAAAAAAAAGGACGGACTCGTAAAAAAATGGACGAAATCGTAAAAAAACGGACGAAATCGTAACAAAACTGACGAAATCATAAAAAAACGAGTGAAATCGTAAAAAAAAGGAAGAAAACGTAAAAAAAATGACGAAAACGTAAAAGAACTGACGAACTCGTAAAAAATAGTGCATAGTGCCCTTCTTTTTCTATTTAATAACAAATAAGCCACTCATCAATAATATTTCATCTTGATCTATCAATCCGATGGTCCACAACTGTGCCTATAGTTTTCTACTTTAAGAGTGTATACCACAATATATATATAATAAAGATATTAATATAAATATTATATATATATATTAGTAATACTATAATATATATATAATATAAATATAGAAATATATATATATATATATATATTAATTGCAAATCCCGCCCGATGGGCGGGCTTGCCTTGTGAGTATCCAATAAATAAATAAAGTAACGGTTAATAAATTACGAAAACTGTAAAATATTTATAAAGTGAATAAAGAACAAAAAAAATGTACAGTCTGATATAAGGAAATAAAATAATACATTATCCGCCATTAGTAAGTATATGTTTATCGAGTGCATTAAGAATGAATGTATTAATTTGTAAAGACAAAATAAAAATTAATAAATCATCTTGCTCTTGCTCTCATCCTCCTAATCTCGGCACATGGTCATAATTTGTAAATAGCCTAAACTCGTTTCCATGCTTGCTTGAATATTATGGCTGGAATCCATATGGACACAGCCCTAAGAGTTTGGCTGTTTTATCATGTTGTACTGCGCCATGTACGATAGAAACATAACCTTTTCATAAATTGTATTTATCTGATGCTCATGCTTGTATTTTACAAACATCAATAAGACAACCTATGGAAAATGTCAGTTATTTCCCCACGAAACCCATGCTTATATACACATTAGATAACCAAATAAAAAAAGAAAGCAAATGAAAAATAAGAATTGTCACAAGGGTGAGTAAAAGCAAGTATAATTCTGGAGGTTGCTTAAGAAAACTAAACCTTTTCTCAAAAACTCCTATCTCTACAAAAATATCTATTTTCAAAATAAGTAAAAAAACTAACAAAATATTATGGCCACGAGTATCTATCAATGGTTATATCAAACTGTGATAGTATATATGTATAATTATTACACTAAGTGTCAATCAAATGGGTGCTTGAATTAGCTTATTTGTGTAACAAACAGACCACAATTGTAACAAGTTGTTTTGATAATTACTGTTTTTTAGAGCTGATTGTTTGATTATGATTATTCTATGTGATGTGATTGTTTTCATAAATCATCTCCGAGGTGGCCTAGTGGTTAGGGAAAAGTCTAGGCGGTGTACATCAGAGCCAAACATGCATATGATTGCTTTGATATTGGAATGCCAGAACGTTTTCATTCATAGATCTTGTGTCCGGTTAGTTTGAAACAAAAAGAATATAAGTCACCCTTAAAACAACAGCAATTTTGAAGCTCTTTGTGTATTTGAAGCAACGAGTTGGAATTTAACTCGCACGTTGCGACGGGGGATAATTTGTTTAGATAAAGATTGCTACTTACCTTAGCTGTTATCGTTTAGATAAGACGGAACCATACAAACGATAGCTTGTTGTCCAGGGCATTTACCTATTTTTTTATTATGGCTGCTTAGGCATCTGTAAACATGTCTCATTGTAATTTAAGGTAATCAAATCTAAATTATATCGCTTGTTCTATCTTAAGATCACTTGCTTATAAAATGGTATGCAGGGACTGTTAACATACATGAAGATTGAAGTATATAAGCATATTAAGAGTCATTTATGGTAATTCTTATGCTTTTAATTCTGTACTCAATATTGAAAATAATATGGATTTGTTAATTTAAATAAGTGACTAATAATCACATCAACCTTTATAGAAAATAGACAATGTTGAAAAATCCCCTTTTTAATCAAAATATCAAGGATGACATACACAACTTACATTTTCTCGCCTTTTAGCATGGCTTCTTGTGATCGCTTCCATGTTAACCGGACTACTATCATATGAACTCTTTCCATTCCAAGGCAAGGTGAAGGCCCTACCCAACCCAACCTACTTTTGGCCTGATAAATGAGGAAGAATGAGGAGAACGGTCCAAAGCTCTGTTAGACCCCAAACTTATTCCTTCCACATGTCACCCTGCACTGCCTCTGTGATCGCCACGTTGACATGAGCTGATCACTTTCTTGAAATGTTACTACTGAACAAAATTACAATATATATGGTGATTGTTTATTAGCTTATTTTAATAGCTTAAGCTGTTTCGAAAATGCAAAAAAATAAAAAAATAAACGACCTTTGCGCCTGAAGTATCAAGCAAGTCACAAACTTGTAGTCTTGTCTTGATCACATCTAACAGACATACAAAAGTGGCAGCGATAGCACCTGCATACATAATACTCAACAAACAGTGGGCCACAACCAAAATCTGAAATACTAGATGGGTAATAAAATTAGCTTGAAGAAACAGTTTGATAGTTAATACAGTTTATCGGGCTCAACGTCCCATGCGCATCATCATACATACACGTATTGAATAGTAGCCTAATGAAAATGGCATTACAATTTTGTCGTCTGATATATAAAGATAAATGCCATCTGATATTAGGAAGATGAATGCCATTTGATATAGGAAGATAAATACCATCCGTATTTGTTAGTATGCTCGATTACAATCATATATCAAACAAATTCATTTACAATATAAAGTCTAAATTATGAAATCAGTAAGTAACAACACATAACGAAACTAATCACAATTAAATATTTAAAACACATGATTCATAATTTATTAATTAAAATCAATAACAAACATTAAACAAAAAGAGATCATAATCACTCACTCTTAGTAGAGGATTAGGGAACCGGAGCAGGTGAACATAAGGTTTCGATTCGTGAGGCATAGTAGTCACTCCAGCAGTTCTAGCACCTGAATTGTCATCACATGTATACATCTATCCAACAGTAAATGGTTTTTGAGAACTAACATGTACAAAAGTCCAGCTGTCACCTGCGTTTGTTACTGTAGGAGGTGGAGCGACGTCATTTGGATAGCTTTTAGTTGTTTATAAATAAGTGGTGATATTTTTTTAGTCGTTGCATAGTATCCACACCTGATTCATACACAAACACTCAACAAAAGTTCATTTTCCATACAGCCTTATGATCATGCTAATAGACTGTTTGGTAACATGTTACTTATACCATTTTTTAGTTCTAAATAAGACCTCGTATCACTTTTATAGTCAGTTTTACACTTTTACGTATGATGTTGTTCCATCTCTTTTTGATAAGTGAAAGGCATCGTAGCTATTGAACAAAAAGAGTTTCCTACCTTTTCAGCTAAATCTAGTTTTCAGGGGAAAGACTGGGTTCGTAAGCTGCAAGAAAGGAGAGAGAGGCACTCTTTTAGGAAGTCGGTGCTTGTATGTGGTCGTCTAGTTCTTCTTATGGACTAAGGGGAGGTTCGGGGCGTGAATTTAATTCCTAGAAAGAATAAAAGTAATGACATTAACTTTGGCCATATAGTCTCATACCTGAATATCATTTAGCTAATGTCCATTATGGTTTCCACCAAAGAGATACATTTTATCATCAACAATCGTTGTTGCATGCTAGAAAATTGACAATTAATATCAGAATAAGGTACAATAAGAAATAAGAACCAATAAATTTGAGGAGAGCAGGAAGAAAACAAATACCTCATATCGAGGCTTTGTACGTTGACCATAAATAGGAGGGTCAAACCATAGGTCATACACACCAACAGAACCGAGCACTTCTATTAGTTCCCATTGCATTCCCATTGTCAAGGGCGATGGTTTCTATTCGCTCGTAGTGGTTAACTCCGTCTTATGATTTTGCTACAACAGATGCACAATTTTTCAACTTAAATTATAGTTTACTGCATATATGAATTTAAAGATAATATTACATACATGAAGCATTACATTCATCTCTACATCTCTTGGTCCACTGATATATGACAGTTACCTGTTGTTGCAAGGATGGCGCATCTGCTAGTAGTCTGGTGTCAGACCAAGAAAAAGGTGAGGTCAGCGAAACAACAACTGTACATGGTGAAACCACCCAAATGAATAATCGTGGACTTTTATCGTCATATAACATGGCATTTAGTATAGAGCATAATTGCACATGATTGAACCGGAAGGACCGCTATGGTTATGTTATTGTAAACGCCTCGCCAAGATACGGTCTTTCTCATATTGCATAAAGAACGTGGGCCAGGAACATAGTTAATCAGTAGCCCAATGCGACAATCAATTCCAAAACAACATGAAATGACGTCAATTAAAATGGCTTTTATAATCTGCACCAAATTACAATCCACGACATACGGCTATATCCGGCTGACACAAAGTAGACAACTTTGTCGCCATGGCTCCGTTATCGTATAAACATAATTGGCTCAGATAAGAGCTTCAGGTCAGTGTATCATGGCTGCATACTTAATAGATTGCCTCGCCAAGTTACGGACCACTCATATTCATCATTGCCTTTTCATAGTAAGATGTAATTAAAGGTGACATTAAAAGAAATGATTACTATATAAAGAAGAAAAGAGTAGAAGCCATTATAACGGACTGAAACACACGGTCCAACACTACAGGTCAAAAGAAGCCAAAGCCAATAACCATTAGCTTTTATCGTCCTATAATCCTTTTTTGTTTTCGACTCTTGATATGACTGCAAGTCATCATGTGCTTGTAAGAACCTTGATCTGAGATGCATTCAGCTCCATGTGATATTCACTGCAATACATATTATAAAAAGCAATAATGCACAAATGTATTCAGACACTTATGGGGTCACTTTTTGGGAACTTCCATCGTCGGACAATACTACTTCCAATTTTTCTTTGTTATTATTGTGCAATAAACTCACTCGAAGTATAGCTAAATCCTTGGGCGTGGTCTGTCAGTATACAAATTGTCATCCATAGCAATATTTCCAGCAAGTGTTTACACCCAACCCGTTGTGTCAGGGGATGATAATTTACTTGATTCCGCAGCAATAACTGATTATGCAAAATTGAACAGAGATTAGTTCATACACAACAATTAGCTTGGTATCGCCAAGCGGCTTAAATATTAGATGATAAATGGGTGTAAACAATGTGTCACAAAAAGTGTAGCTCATCTTATGTATCCTTTCTTGATTAGTTCATAAGGAAGGCCAGAACTCCATCTCTTACTCCTATATCATACTTCAAGTCATAACACAAACAACACACACTCAAACATATACTATCATAGGTATTTCACTTACGTGAACAGATATTGGCCCCTTCCAACACATTGCGAATAATAAATGTCGAGATACATGCTCCTTCATGCACACAATCATGTGCAATATCACTTTTCAAAGCAAACTTGTCCTCCACGAACGACTGTTTCTGCAATGAAAAAAATTCAGTATATGTAAATGTATCTAACACCAGGTCCATTCTCTTTTCCGTCTTAAACACATAAGAGAATAAAATACATTTTCAACAGCCACAACACCAACAACGATCGCACCAACTTCAGCGATAGTTAGTCCAGCCGCAACAACTGGACCCGTGGCACCTAAAGCTATATGTCAAATCTGAGAATAAATTAATATGTCAAATCTGAAAATTAAAATACCTTAAGAATAAACTAACAGTCACACACAACATGACCAAAGAGTAATACCATTACATGTGTTTGTATTGGCACCCTTATAGTAGAGTAATCAAGGATTCCCAAGTACCTTTCATTCCAATCCATATTCAGCTTATGGATTCGTTACTGATGCTGATACAATGTTGGATTTGGGAAAGGCACATATTCTGCAAACATAATGAATTAGCCCTAGGCCATCTGAGAGTGACGATTCATCAACACACATTGCCCATCCTCAATATAAAAGTAGTTGCTATGGGCCTTCTGGAAAATGGAATAAACTAAATTAGAATAAAAATCAAATCAAAGCGAAAGGACCTAAATAATTCCGAAAATCATTGTAGACACCAAAATTATCATAAATTAAAATTAAGACAAACAAATAAGAATTATTCCTAATTGAAGTGCTAATAAGCTTTAATAAGGCATCATTAGGGACTCTAGTCAAAAGTCGGTCCAAGTACTGCTTCACAACATCATAGAAATGAAAGTTGTACACCATGAGACATAAAACGTATAGAATCGTCGATAAACGACCTCACAATTCGACCACAATCAAGAATGGTGGGCAATCTAAATCCATTTTACACTGTCTGCTAGATATACGAACCATAGTTAACATTATTAATTGTACCAAGCTGACATGATTTTGTTTGGCGTAAAAAATGTTACCTTCTTACATTTAGACAGAAACGATAACAAAACTATTGTTGAGTAACAATTATCATGACAAAAAGCAAAATTATAGTATTTAAAAGGTTAAATATCTGATTTGCACCTAGTAAACTTGATTAGTTAGAAAAAAATTATACCTTTGTTTTGAGGCGATTCATCGAACATATGGCGTCTTTTTCATCAAACCCCTGATATAACTGATAAATCCTAATTAACCACACAAAATTGAAATCAATATAGAATTCCATAAGAATGAAATCGTAATATAGCTCTATCATCAATACAAAATTAGGCAAACACTTTAGTTAATCCTCAAAACAAACAAATTAATAAAAATCATTAATCATTATAAATGAAAAACAAAATATCAACATATTACCTTATTCAACAACGTCTTTGTTATCATCATTCATGAAGTAGTTGTTTTGATTATCATATAAAGATATGAAGCGCCTTATTAGGTTATTGATAGATCGAAATTGTTTGATCAGTGATTCTTTGGTGTAGATGGTGAATGGTGATCTTGTGTGGTTGTATCTACTTTCATTTGATTCGTGTTGTGGTGGTGAGATTGTATAAGGTTGACTTGGTATGTGCAATTAATTTTCATTTGAATCGTGCATTTTGATTTCTTATTGGAATTTGAGTTGCCGTATTTACTCTCAAATTTCATATAAAATGCTAATGTATAGGGAGAAATTTTAGGATTTTAGTTTATGGGAATGATTCAAATTTAAAATTGCCGATTGTGTTTACTTGTTCAAGTAAGTACTGTTAGTTAGTTAGAACCGTTAGTAGAAAGTTAGTTAGTACCGTTGAGAAGATATTTAAAAGATATTTATGAGATATTTTAGAAAAAGATATGTAAGCCTTTTAGGGTTATCCTTGATATATAAAAGGAACCCTAGGCATAGTTAGAAAAGGTTCTACACAAGATCATAGAGAATACAAAATATCATATTTAGCAATCTGTAATCCACAAGAACACATTAATAAAGTTGTTATTCGTTTGTTCATTGTTCTTCTTAGTACCTGTGTTAAGATTCCGCATTAACACATAGTATTAATAGTCATTGTTTCTACATATTATTTGTATTATACACCCGGCTATCATCCTTTATAGGCTGCAAAGATCCATTCAGTTTATCAGGACTATCAAGTGGTATCAGAGCTTTGAGAAACTCCTGAATAAGAATGAACAGATAAACCAGTTATTCATCTCCAACCAACACTAACTCAACATGTGCTGAACACAAGAGGAAAATCCACCACCAACCACCTCCACAAAGACGCAACAACACAACACAACATAACTCCTCATACAAGTCCTCAACATCAAGCTGCCTATTTCTCAAAAAGGAGAATAGATAATATGGGCTAAAAAAGATAGAACACTATTGGCTACATACATACTATCCAATTTAGTAGGTTATCCAAAATGGGATGGTCATGTGTCAGTTACAACTGATACATCAGACAAATTAAATTTTTAGCCTTCCTAAATCAGCAGAAAATAGAGTGGCCAGAGAAAGAGAAAGTAAAAGCAGGACCACCTTGCTAATGGCCATTCCCGAAGAACGGCTAGCTAAATCCAATAAGATGACTGATGCCAAAGAGAAATGTGGAATGCCATCAAATCCAATTGGTGTGAAAATGATGAATCCAAAAAGAATGCCGAAGTACAATCTTGAAGCAACAATTGAAGGATTCACTGTATCCAACACAGATGGGATTCACAAAGGCTATGAGAGATTCCAAGTCTTCTTAGTCAGCTAGAGATTCATCTGGAGCGGTAGATATCTTTTGAAGGATGCCAAACAGAAATTTCTAAGAATCTCTAGCTTCTGCTTGGTATACAAGTTTCCTTAATATGAAACAAACAAGTATGGACAGTCATCAGTTTTGATGACTTGTACAACAAATCTAAGAGTCTTGAAAAATGAGTAAAAGTCTCTACTGCGATCCTCTTCGAACTGTGCAAAATGTAGCATATTTTTCTGAAAACACCAATAGTACTAATGATGTTAGTACCACTTGTGGTGTTTCCAATACTTTTGGTCATAATTCAAAGCATGAACAAACATCATCATATTCCTTGCTTGCAAGTCAATCAAGTTGTCCTCAATTGGATCATGAGGACTTAGACCAAGTTGATGAATATGACCTTGAAAAATAGACTTAAAATGGCAAGTGGCAATATATCCATGAGAATCAAGAAGTTCTACAAGAAGACTGTAGAAAGCTATAGTTGATGCAATGAAACTGTGGTTTTTTGGATAAAACCAAAGTGGAATGCTACAACTGCCACAAAACAGGGCATTTTGCAAGAGAGTGTAGAACAAAGGAAGATAACAGAAGGAGAGATGGATGGAACCCTGGAAATAAAGATGGGAGCAGCAACTGGAAATAAAAAAGAAAGAAGAGTCTAGAGCATTGGTGACAGTTGATGGAGAATGTGTTGATTGGACAGCTCATTCAGAAGATGATGAAAATTTTGCTTTCATGGCTAGCAACAGCTCAGCATCAGACACACAGGTACCTTCCTGTTCTAATGAGTGTAAAGAGTCTTATGCTAACCTTAAAAGACTCTATGATGCTCAAAGAGAGCAACTTAGTGATGCTAGTGTAGAAATAAAGGCTTATACTCAAGGTCTTAAGAAAGTTGAAGCACAGTTAGTTGCCCATCAACAAGGTCAACTTTGGTATGAACAAAAGATCAAATTTATGAAAATAGATTTAGATGATAAAACAGATGTTCTAATATACCATAAGAAATTGTTGGCTAAAGCTCAAAAAGAAAAAGATGATTTAGAAGTAATAGTAGACAAATGGAATCATTCTTCAAAAAATCTTGGTAAAATTATAAATGATCATATGAGTGCATCTGATAAATTTGGGCTAGGGTATGGTGATTACAGATATAGTGGGAATTTGAGTTATGAAAATGAAATTTCACAAAGTGTCTTTGTGTGCAATAAAAGTGATTCTGAAAATCGACCTTTGCATACAAGGCTTGTTAAACCAAGTGAAATGCAAGCTGTTCCTCCACCCATGACAGGGAATTATTTGCCCTCTGGACCTGATATTGAAATAGATGACTCACAATATACATATGGTCCACAAAAGAATCAACCAAGTGAATCTGAATCCCAAACAACTGACCTTGATACCTGTGACTCTAACATTAGTACAGAAACTTCTGAATTAGTGTCTGAACCAGTTGTCAATGAATCAAATGTAGAAGTTCAACCTAAGGTTTGGTCTGATGCTCCTATCATTGAGGAGTATGAATCAGATAGTGATGATGAGAATGTGACTGTGCAAACTAAAAGACTTGATACACCTAGTTTTGCTAACAAGCAAGTAAAAACTCCTAGGGAAAATGTTAAGAATCAGTCTACACATAGTCAAAAACCTAAGGTTAACAACAAAGAGTTGGGGCAGAGGTTTACTGAAAGAGCATGTTTTGTCTGTGGTAGTTTTAGCCATTTAATTAGAGATTGTGATTATCATGTAAAATTGGCTAAACAAGTTGAACTAAACAAACAAAATATGTCTAAGGGTAATGGTACAGGGGAGAGGAAACCAACTTGGAACAATGTTCAAAGGGTAAACAAACAAAATCAATTTGTTCCTTTAGCAGTACAAACAAGAACTGGAAATAATCCAGTTAATACTGCTAAAGCTAGCAGTACTAACAGTTTTAGTACTGCTAGACAAAAAGTTAACAAACAGACAGTACTAACTAGCACTGCTCTGAAAGTTAATACTGTTAAGCCCATTGTGAATGATAATAGACCAGCAAATGTTTTTCACAAAACTCATTCACCATCATCAAGGCCTTTCAAAAGAACAACAGTACAAAGAACAAGTTTTTCAAACCAAAAGGTTTATACTGTTAAGGTAAAAGAAGTTAGTACTGTTGGGGGAAAATGGGACACTGCTGTTAAGTCCTCAGCAGGTTGTAAATGGAGAACACCAGGATACAACAATAATATTCTCTCCAAATACAATGGTGGATCTAGCCTTAGAAATTATTCAACTTTCAAAGATCCACTAGGCAGACTCAAGCCCAAACAGGCTTGGGTCCCTAAGAGAGTCTAATCACTTTCTTTTAAATGTGCAGGATAATCCACATAGATCTCTAAAGAATAAAGGAATTATTGATAGTGGATGTTCCAGGCACATGACAGGGAACAAGGCTTACCTTGCTGACTTTCAAGACTTTAATGGTGGGCCTGTTGCCTTTGGAGAAAAGACTCCCAAGGAAGAGCTCCTCAAAGAAACAAAAGATGCACAAAAAGAATGTATCCAAACAAGGGAGGAAGATTGCAAAAGGAGAATCATCAGTTCAAAGAGATCCTATGTTTGATGTAATGCCTGAAGACAACATTGATCACATGGAAACAGACAATGCTCAAAGTGAAGGGAGGACAAAAGGTATGGAGGATGAAGATAGAGTTAGTACTGAAGATGGAGTTAGTACCGTCAAAGAAAAAGTTAGTACCGACTTTGAAGGAGTTAGTA
>BQNB010101913.1:0-11643 GCA_026074375.1 Tanacetum coccineum
TTAAAACATCTACCCAAATGAAACCCCTCACATGAAACTCCCTAGTAACGTGATACGTTATAGATTAAATGATAAGATTTTATAATTTTAAGTTTCTTCAAAAGCTAATGGATGATAAATTATGTTAAATATATAACATAATTGTTTTATAACGTTTCGATCGACGAATGATAACGACAAATGTGTCGGGTTTTAATAAAATCGAGTCAATATATACCCTTGGTATATATTAATTTACATCTTAACCCTTTAATTATATTTTTTAAACATTAAACCTTTAACTTTCAAGTATGGCAAAACATACCCCTGAAGTTTAACTTTAGGACAATTAGATTTTTAGCCCAAAAGTTTAATATTTTCAAAATTTACAATATATACCCCTATGAATGAAATGTTTTGCGTTTTTAGTCCAAATTCCATAATCTTTTTATTTTTGAAATCCAAATTCATCTTGCAGCTTATAGCTTATTACTATAAGCTAAAATAAGTAAGTTTTACGAGCTTGAAGCTTATGAAAAGAGCTTATGGGCTTAAAGATCTAAAATGGGTTCGTTTGGTTTTAAAATCTTAAACCGATAGGTTCTAGATTTTAGGATTTGTTTTAATGATTATAAAAGTGATAAATGAGCTTATAGAAAGTGCTTATTACAACAGCTTATAGCTTATATCTTATTAGATACATGAAAAGATCTTTTTAAGATTTTTAGAGTGCGTTTGGTTTAGGGAAACCAAATGAGTAAGCTTTAGGGTTTAAGGGCTGATTTCATGAGATCATAAGGATGTATAGGAGCTAATGTATAATTGATGAAATGGGTCGAACACTTTAAGTTATGAATCAAAGACTTCTTTCTTCTTAAATCTTGGCTTCTACTTAGCTTAAACCTTCTTTCTTCTCTTCTATGGCATGGCTAGAAGATGATTTTAAGGTAGTATGATGTTTTGATGGTGAATTGAAAGTGTATGTATGTTTTTGTGTATATATAGGGTAAATTTAGGAGTAGTGGCCAAGTTTACATGGAGTAGGGACCAAGTTTACTTGGAGTGGTGGCCAAGGGTTTTGCTTGGAGTCCAAGGTGGTGATGAAGGTGGTAGGGTACTAGCTAGGTGGTGACTAAGGTGTGTGGGTGGTTGCTTGGTGGTGACAAGTAGGTGAAAGGAGGCTAGCAAGGTGGTGAATCATGGTGGTACTTAGCAAGGTAGTAGGCAAGGTGGTGAATCATGGTGGTGCTTAGCAAGATAGTAGGCAAGGTGGTGCATCATGGATAAGGGTGGTTGCTAGGTTAGGTTTTAGTTTAAAACTAGTTTAAGGTGTAATAGTTGTTTAGGGTTTCCGGGTTAGGGTTTTGGTTTTTAGGACGAGTAGGGGCTGAAATAGAGGGAAAGAATGTTTAAATGTGATGCTTAGGAGACTTGTAACATGTACTAGAAAGGTTGTACGAAATCCCTTAGAAAAAATGGAGGGAAAAAGCATATTTTGAATGTTGTGCATTGTCGGGTTGTACTTAGAGTTTTAAAGAGTTGTACTAGGGTTTTGGAGGGAAAAGATATTCAAATATTATGTATTGTACACTTGTACACATGTCTTATAAGCTTGTACATTTGTATTGTATGTAAACTTTACATGAAATCAAGGTTTTGTTATAAACGTTAACGATTGAAATCCGTTTTGTAATAACGTTTTGGATAGTACCTTAAATAGATAACGTATGGTAAAATGGTGATTAAAACATATTACTTGACATCTTATAACGTTTACTTGACATAAACGTTAATGAAATTGGCATTGATGGTTGCATGAGCTCGTTTTCTTTGGTAATGTAAGTTACGTTACATTATGGATAGAGTAAAGCAAAAATATTCCCGTGAAAATGGTTGCATCTAATTTAATAAATGAAAATTACATTGCATATAATTTAATAGATGGATAATTACATAGAAGAAAATTGTAGGTTGTTTTATTTAGCTGCAAACTGAATCCTAGGAAAGCTGAATAGGTTACGGTATTCAAAGAAAACTCGTTATGGACTGAGTTTTAACGCATGTGGATCCAAAGAAAAGATTGTAATACAAAATGAGCATGATGCAGTTAGCATGGACTCATGAAGATGAGTACAACATAATTACCAATATATTTTATAGAATAGAAGTTAAGATGGTATCCAATAGAGTGATAGAAGATAAGTATTCAATAAGGAACAATCTATATGAAAATAAGACTCGACAATCAAGAACTGCCAATGGAATATTTATACTAAAAATTGACCCCATAGAAGGAAATATGTGAGCTAGTTTACTAAACATTACTTCTCATATGTATGAGATCACCTTATCTAAGAGAGACATGAACAAAGTTAGTTCTACATCTGACTTCATGGACAATTTTTGTGCATGATAGGATCATTGATTGATACTCGTAAAGAGACGTATCAAACAAATAACCCTAAATAATATATATATATATATAATACATATACATAAGCAAAGTATCATACAAATTATTCTTAGGAAAGAATAATAAGAATCAACACAGGTATCGTTCTCCTCGCTAAGAGGTGAATAGAAATCTACGTTTATGTCGTAAATCGAGCTTGATTGTCATTTAAGTTTTGGTTTTGGAATCAACAAAGGGAAAGCACATAAAGGTACGCTAATCTACAAAATTAAGGTAACTTGAAAATCTAACAACATTTAAAGCAAATTAAAACAAACTAATTAACCAAATAAGACAAAATAAAACTCTAAAATCTCAAAATGCACATTTCTAAACTAAAATGCAATAAACTATTTTTTAAAACACAGAAATTATTTTTTTGAATTTTTAAACTATTTAAAACTATTTTTTAAACTAAATAATACTAAAAATGAATATAAAAATACTAAACTTATTCTTAAAAATTTTAAGAAAATTAAGAAAGATAGTAGACACTATCCTTAAGGTTTACAAAGAAAAACAACTCCAAAAAGCTAAACCTATAAGCTGCTAAAAATCAAATAAGCTGATAAGCGTAAAACTAAAAGTGTGTATAACAAATTAATGTTGCAAAGCTTTAAATGAAAAAGACCTCAGGGCAGTTGGTAAGGTGCGTGTGTTGTGTGAGGGAGGTCACAGGTTCATGTCCTGTGACCTACCGTTTTGTAAAAATATTTTTTTATTATTCTTTTTGAAAAAGCTATAGAATAAGCTAAAATGAACAACTTTAATAAAGAGCTTTTTGCAAGAACTTAATTATAAGCTAAAAACAGACAATCAAAAGTGACAGATTTGCTAATTTGCTTTTAGCTTAAACTGTTAGACTTCATAAGCATTAATAATCCCCTAATAAGCTAACAAAAGGAAAACAAGCTAAAACAGACCCTACCCTAGACTTAATAAGCACTTAATGTCAGGAAATAAGCAAACAAATAAGCTGAAAAGCATTAAAAAGTATTAAGACAGTTTGACTCAAAAAAGGAACTTACAGGACTTTTGACAGATTTTAAGCTAAGATATAGGACAATTAAGCATTTGAAATAAGCTGTAAACTAAAAATAGATGAAGTTCTAAACCCAAGGGACACAAATAAGCTAAAATTCAGCAACCTATTTAAGGAAATAAGCTAGAAATAGACAGGAGAAATAGACAGATCACACTACTTGTGTTTTGGCTTTTTAAAGAAAAATGACTCTTTGATTCTTAAATTTAAGATTCAAAAACACTTCTTGACAGAATGAAAACTTGAAACAGATTTAGCTTAGACCACAATAAGCTAAATTAAACAAAAACTGACCTACATTAAGCTAGGGAATGACCACAATTTATCTGCACATTAGGGACTTTTAAGCTCAAATCACAAACTAGCACTACTTGACTGTTTTAGCCTAAGATGATTAAAATGCATTTCCAACTACTAATGACCCAAAATAGATTTTTAAAAATGCAAATGCAACCAAATTTAAGCTTTAAAATCATACCTCAAGCATACATTTAAGAATCTAGACAAAAAAATAGATTAAGTAGTATAAGGACTAGCAATTTTGACTCTTTGATTAAATAAACTTCAAAACTTAATAAAAATTAATCTAAGCTTGAGAAAACTAACATTTAGACTTATGAAAAGCTTATGAAACCTGTTATGATCACCAAAAATAGTTTACACCTTATTTTACCTTATTTAAATTCTTATCCCAAACACTCCATTAACTTTTGAATTTTTATTTTTACACTAAAACAGATCAAGTTAAGCTATGAAATGCAAAAACAGATTAAGTTTTATGAAAATTAAGAACAAATAAGCAAAACCCTTAGAGAAATAAGCACTATTTAATAAGCTAAATTAAAAAGAATTTTGGACTACTAATTGGACAGATTTATTGAAAACTTAAATCAAACTTAAACAAAACTATAAACTAAATGAAATTAGCTAACTAAAGACTAAATTAACACAAATAAGCAGATTATAAGCAGAAATAAGCAGGAAATAAGCTGAATGAGAAATAAGCTAAAAAATAGTAAAAGAGAGTGTACCTTGATCTCATCTCAAACAGGGATCTAAATTGCTCAAAAGAACTTATCTACAAGCTCCAGCTTGTTGAAAACAAGCAGGTAAAGCACCATAAGCCCATCCCTTTCTGGCTTATCATCTAAAAGCTTTTTATGCCTTTTGAGTGGATTTAAGGTAAAAAGCTTATCTAGTTTAGGTTTTAGAAAGCTAAACTGAGTAAGAACTAGCTTATTAGTAATAAAGAGCTTATTGAGCTTATTTCTAAACACATTCAAACCATAATTCCATAAAAGTTAAAACAAAATTTTAGAACACAATTCAAATGAAAACTAAACTTTTATTGATAATGAAAATGTTACAAGCTTGAAAAGGAAATTACAAAAAGATAATAAGCTGGAAATAAGCTGAAAATTACACTATAAGCTAGACTACACTACTCCTACACTAGATATCCCTCATTGTGTGATTTGATCTTCTATTTATAGCCCAAGAAGAAGCTTCTAGGTGAGAGGAGGAGCGTCCTTAGCTTTTAATCTCAGCCCTTGATCTTCCAATCCATCTCTTTAATCCCTTAGATTGCTTCCAAGAATTTGTAGCCAATAGGAGTGCTAGGGATCGCCAGCGTGGCTAAATGGTGTCAGACGTGTCAGGGAGTGCTTCTAGAAAGATAGGACCGTGTGGATGAATGATGTTTACCCTGTATGAATCATTTGTTCTGTGTAAATCTTTGGGAGGGAAAATGAATAGTAACTTTGACCCTGTTATTACTTTTTTGACTTGGATCTGGTTATAAGGATTGGGCTTTATGTTCGGGCATTGGACATGGTTAGAGATTTAATGGATTGGATTTGGACTTGTTTTATAAATGAATTTAGGATTGGTATAGTATTAAAGTTAATGGGCTGACCCGGCCTAATAAAATGGATATGGGTTGGCCCATTAAATATAAATACGCCTTCGGCTTTGTTTTCTTATGCTCATTCCATTCCTGTGCTCGGTTTTGTCCATTTTGCTTTATTTTTGTCCTTTTGTAATATATCCGTTACCTGCAAGACACAATTAACAAAACACACATATACAATGCATTTTTATGTATTTATCGTTCATTATTGGTCTTTTTAGCTTAATAATAAGAAATAAATGATATGTGTTTAAGCACATATCATTGATCTACTAGAAACATTGAAAAATGTATTCATGCTACCAAAATAAGTTTATAATATATTTTGCTCAAGCACTTTTTAGCATTAACAATTTGTTAAGAAAAGAATTTACCTTGGATGAGGATTTCCTATAACAACTTTTTGCCCCTACTTGCGCCATCTATAACCATCATCAAGAAGATCAACTTGTTGTTTGAACTATGATTCGAGGTTCAGTGACTTTCTTGTGGGATGAAGCTGGGCCTGAGCCCCTGACCGATGTATTTCAACATAGTATATTCCCATATTATTACATTCTCTAAATACACAAAATTATCAAAGATAATAATAACAGTATTTGATTCGTCAAAGTGTACCTTTAATTCGAGCATCAATTTGCACCCGAGTACCCTCTTTATCACCATCAACCGGATCACGAAGCACTACCTATACACCGGTCAACATTATATATATAGTATCGACATAATTAGTACATTAAACTATAGATTATTATTCAAAGAGGTTGCAATTTTCTTTTTCAAAATGAGTACATTTAACTATATTTTTGTAATGCTAAAGTGTTTTCGAAAGCATAAAATAAGCATATGAAAAACGATTGAAAACAGTTATAGTCAAATGGGAAAATCTTATAGTCTTTTTTTTCTTTACGCTAAGACACAAAAATATATCAGCTTTTATAGAGGTATCACGTATCAATACTGACCCCAGGTAATGTGTGCACACAATTTATCCTCTTCCTCTTCAAGAATATACCTTGCCTATATTATAATTTTGGTAGTTTAAATTTTAGTAGTTTAGTTAATTGCAATGTGATAAAATTACCTAACTTCCCAATATCTTAATCTAACACAATGAAATATTGAAATTGATTATATATTTTGTTTACCTTCTGATGAAAGTTCAGGTTTGCATGTAGTAGTCTGAGATTTCTGCAAAAAATACCAAGCATTTTTGACATTAGATGAACTACACTATCTAAGTATGCAACTTACGTCGTTAAAAAACATAAATGTACCTTTACATGACTTTTAACATTATAAATTGTCAATCCTTCGACTTTTGTTAGCTTCGAAACACCGTTGGGGGTAGCCCCTGAAATTTAAAATCACTTACTTACAATAATAGACATGACGACAAAATACAAATAAAATAGTCAACATACAATCCCTGAAGTTGCCCTTTTCCTGTTACAAACATGCCATTTTTTCAAGGCTTCAATTTCGACCTTTACAATTTCACACTACTTAATCTTAATCAAAATACAAAAAAATAGATTAAAAAAATAAACATAACAATAATTTCCTTTATGCAGTTAAGAAAAAGGTGTTAACAACATCATAAAGTACTTCACCCATCTTCATTCCTAAATAGAACCTGAAAAGAAAATAAAAACCAAACCTTAAAAAAGAACATAAAAACATACCTCCACACCAATTATATTTTTAGGTATTATAATAAAGATAAAATTTTTTCTAAAAGTTAAAAGTTTAGGGCTCAACAATTAATTATAAACCGATTTGTATAAAATAAAACAGTGCCACTTACATATAGCTAACAATTTTCCTTTTCCGACATCTGGAATTGTGGCCAATGGAATATTAGTGCGTGTGTTTCTAGTCGGTTTGTGTCACACCCCTAGACGGGGCCTGGACGGAACACGTATCCAGAGGCGTGACTTGATTGGGCATCTCAAGTACAAAGCATAAAGAACGACCTCTAAGGGTACGTTTTGAAAATAAACTCCGTTGCAAAGTTTTAAAATAATAATAATAAGTTTTACATCGATTAAATTTAAAAGATTCAAAGTTTAAATGCGAAAGCTTAAATAAGTTCAACAACGGTATTTAAAGACATAGATAAATCTCTGGTAAACCGGTACAGGCAAATAGACAAACGACTACAATGCATATGTGAGTTGGAGTGATTGAATCAGATAATTTAAAATAGTCAGTTCGAACACCGATTTGCGGTTTGTTGTAAGGAGGTAGTTTACACAACCCAAAAGAAAAGCGCGATGCAGAATTTATAAAGTTACTTCTAAAATCGAAGCGCGATCGAAAGTCAATTTATTCTTTCGTATAATGCATCATCTAGTTGATATATCAGGAAGAGATCCTGATGTAGTTGGGGTGTTAATGAAGTACATAACTCCCCACTTTTTATAAGTAAACCGAAAATCGAGATGCATGTCATGACTTTAAGCCAAATGTAACAGTTCCGAGAGAAATTCCTATAGGATGTATTAGTCAACACGGACACAAATCGAATGATGTGGTCCATTAAACATTTGTGGGTTTAAAACTATTACCTATAACCGGCTGCATCTTGGATTTTGAGGACATCCTTTGACAACCTATTAATGATTATGAGAATCTTAAAGTTGCGCCGGTGATCTTGAATGGTTCAGGGTTTAATTATCTCTACTACTTAGTATAATAGTTCAATGTACTTTATCTCTACTACTTTATAAAACATTTAGCCCATTCTAATTTTAAAAGTCTTAAAATTTTAAGAACAAAACATTTCTTATTATAGAAAGATTTGTAACACCACACAATATTAATTCAGCTCATAAAACCATATTAGTTATAATTTGTAGTCGTCCAAAAGGTATAACAACTCATTTAAACATATTAATTGTAACAGCTCATTTCGTTATAAAAACTCTCCACACCCAATCTGATAAGCATACACTTTCTCTCATTCACCATAAAAACACAAACTCATACATTTTGATGTGAGTTTCTTTAGGGTGTATAATGTTTAGATCAATATGCTCTTGGTGTTCTTAGTTTTTCTTTGTTTGCTTCCCTTTTAACGTATGATCTTTTTTGTGGTTTTGTAGTTGTTTGAAAGTGAAAATATAGATGTCAAGAGGGAGATTTTGAATGGTAATAATATTATCTCTGCTTTACTTTTTTTGTTCCTGCAGCTTCTCTATAATGTCCTACTACTAAGTGTTGATCTGATACTTGGCGGGTTAACACGATCTACTAGGTGGATTATGGAAAAGGTCGATGTTGGTTGTGCCAGTGATGATAGTTACTGATGAAAAAGGTGATGGCGGAAAAAAGGTATCTTAACTTTTAAGTATAGATTCTATTCTTTTTGAGTTTTGCTTTTCGTATTTTTTAGTTTGATGGGTTTATTTTCATTGTTGCCTTACATAGGATTCGGTCATCTCCTCTGACCTCATGTTTCATTTTGATTAGTATATGTGATAATTTTGTTTGAATTTAGAGTTTAAAATCTAAGTTTTCTTATGATGTCTTTGTAGTTTTTAGTATCTTAAAAATAAGATACAAAGAAAAAAAGATAAAATGAATGAAAACTTAAAAATGATGATTTGTTGGTTTTTACGTTTTTTTTGTACGTGTTTGTAGTTTTCGATCTATTTTGATGTTCTTTTCTTATCGTACAATTTTTCATATACAAAAATTTAAAGATTTGATTATCATAGATATTCAAGTATGTTCAAGGTACTTTATCTTTACTACTTTATAAAGCATTTAAACCATTCTAATTTTAGAAATCTTAAAATTTTAAGAACAAAAGATTTCTTGTTATAGAAAGATTTGTAACAACACACAATATTAATGCAGCCCATAAAATCATATTAATTATAATTTGTAACAGCCCAAAAGGTATAACAACTCATTTAAATCATATGAATTGTAACAGCCAATTTCAATATAAAAACTCTCCACATCCAATCTGATAAGCATAAACTTTCTCTCATTCATCTTAAAACACAAACTCACACCTTTTGATGTGAGTTTCTTTAGGGTTTTTAATGTTTAGAACAGTATGCTTTTGGTGTTCTTAGTTTTTTTTGTTTGCTTCCCTTTTAACGTGTGATCTTTTTTGTGGTTTTGTAGTTGTTTGAAAGTTAAAATGAAGATGTCAAGATGGAGATTTCGAATGGTAATAATATTATATCTGGTTTACTTTTTTTGTTCTTGTTGCTTCTCTATAATGTCCTACTGCTAAGTGTTGTTCTGATACTTGATGGGTTAACACGATCTACTAGGTGGATTATAGAAAATGTCGAGGTTGGTTGTGTCGGTAATGATAGTTACTGATGAAGAAGGTGATGCCGGAAAAAAGGTATCTTAACTTTTAAGTATAGATTCCATTCTTTTTGAGTTTCGCTTTCCGTATTTTTTAGTTTGATGGGTTTATTTTCGTTGTCGCCTTACATAGGATTCAGTCATCTCCTCCAACCTCATGTTCCATTTTGATTAGTATATGTGATAATTTTGTTTGAATTTAGAGTTTAAAATCTAAGTTATCTTATGATATCTTTGTAGCTTTTAGTATCTTAAAAATAAGATACGGAGAAAAAAAATGACAAATTGAATGAAAACTTAAAAATGACGATTTGTTGGTTTTTGCGTATATTTTTGGTACGTGTTTGTTGTTTTTGATCTATTTTGATGTTCTTTTCTTATCGTTCCATTATTTAGATACGAAAATTTAAAGATTTGATTCTCATGGATTTTCAAGGATGTTCAAGGTAAAACTAATGTTAATAGATTTTGTAAAATTATCTCTACTTCTCTATCTCTATTACTTTATAAAGCATTTAGAGTATTCTGATTTTAGAAGTCTTTAAATTTTTAAGGAACCAAAATATTTCTTGTTATGGAAGGATTTCAAAACTTAATCAATACTTGTAACCTCAAAAGTTGTAACCGTAGTATTAATTATCAATTAAGTCATTTAATGAGAAATAAGTAACCACTATATAAATACTTGTAACATATAAAACTTAAAAAAAATTATTAATATATATTAAAATGTCAGTTATGAAAATTTTAATATAAAAAGAACTCATTGTTTATTAAAGAATAAAAAAGATACAACACAAACTAATCATACTTCACACATAATAGATTCAGCCATCCAAGTTTTTTCTGGTCCTTGAACCTCGCCTAGCTGCTCGCCGAAAGATTTAATTATATGGGAACTCGTCGCCGCAACGAGCGAGTACCGGTCTATTTTAACTTATTTTCAAAGATGCTACTTGTGTGTTCCTTTCTTTCGTTTGGATCTTATGTTTATTTGGATATGAAATACTTTGCATTGTTATTGCTTAAAGTTATTTTAATTTAAATTATCATTCATTTGTACAGTTGTTATTAGAAAAAAGTTTAACCGAATAACATTTGCTCGCCGCAAAATATAGTCATAGGGTACCCGCCGCTGCATTGCGCGGGTACCCGTCTAGTGTTCATAAAAGTAAGATGAATTTTCACACAGGAACAAGATTATTGAGACTAAGTGTTTGGTCAAAAAGAATAAGCATCCAATAATCGTTGATGAAAATTTGTAAGAATTTATATCCTAAGATTTCGTGAAAGCATTAAAATTCCTAACCAAATGATGAGTATAATTTTTTAAATTAATTGTCAAGTTTTAAATTTATAAAATTCATCTACCTATGGTCAACAATGCATTAACGGGCAGAGAACCCGATCATGCAGTGCAGGATTGATAAATTTGAGGTCGTCTAAGAGCTAAGTGTTTTAGCTCTAATTTGAATATGTCACAGATTAAACTGGTTTAAATTGATTTTTGTAAGATTGAAGGTAAATAAAACACGAAATTAAATATGAAAATTGACCAGGGAGAAAAACATACTAGCCTAGTTACTTCTTTGTTATAGTTAAAATAGTGTTTCCTAGTGCAATGTCTTCTTATCGCTTATGGTGGTTCTAATATCGACAGACCCAATTAGGCATCGAAACCTATCCTATGTATCCTATGATCTCAGGTCCCCGTTGTTCACGAAGGGTTAGTATCCAGTCTATAGTGATTAACCCCTAACTATCATAAAGACTTGCCTAATGATGATAATCCCACTTCTTGGCTATAAACCCTCCTAGAAAGGTTTCCTAAACTTTATAAGTATTTTATCATACTGTAGGTGGTGATATGAGAAATCCCTATACTAAGGACAGTTGTTAACCTATCCCTAGTACCATGTTAACCCTTAA